>SNQJ01S0014241.1:85282-106037 GCA_010110895.2 Picea sitchensis
TTATACCCATACAGGGCCAAGGAAGCAGACACTGGAACTGAGGAACCAGTGATTCAGTGGCAGAAGCAATTGCCAGTTGCACATAAGCCGCAGATGGAGTGCATACTGGATAAACGAACAGGCAAGAAGACCAGGAGGAAGCAATATTTTGAGTACCTGGTGAAATGGAAAAATCACCCAGTGGAGGATGCCAGCTGGGAAACAGAATTAGTGATTCAGAAGCATGGGCACACCGTGCAGGAGCTCATGGACAGGATCCCATGAAATCTTTTAGGCCGAGGAGTATGATGCAGGAGCATCTACGACCTCATCAAGCGAGCCAACGGGGAGTAAAGGACATACAGCTGGAACAACGCCAGCACATATATTTTTGAAAAATATCGAAGATTGTTGCGCCACCATTTAAATGAAGGCATTCAAAGCCGGGCACACTTGTATTATATTATAGATAGGAAGGCATTTAAGAGTTTTAATGCTGTTAGATAGGAATTAGCTGTAGATTAGACAGTTTCACTTCCAGGAGGGAAAACGAATATATGCACCCTCCTTGTATAATTGATATTATTATTCAGCATTAGAAAGAGGAGCAAGAGAGAGCAGAACAGAGAACTTGTGAAGAACACCTATGTACAGATTGAATTAATAGAAGAAAGACTGTGATTTCAATCCCATGGATGTGTTTGATCTCTGTGTGTTGTTGATATTATTCTGTTGCATACTTGCTTCTTTATATGCTTATCTTCTATATGATGCGTACGTGATTGCATATCATGTTCGAAACCTGAGAGAATGAGGGAATAAGTTCCAATTGTTTCACTGTTCGAACCAGGAGACTCCTGCATAGAGTGCAGTCGAATTCCTCCGCATAGAGTGCGTTGAGGAGGTTCAACAATGAAGCTCCTATTCTCGTCGACCAGGGTTGTGTTGGGTTATTCAAACCATGCAGATGAGGGGCAGGTTGCGTCAGATGATTCTGGTTTCTAGAAAATAAAAATAAAAAATGCACTAAGACTGATAGTGAGACAAAGGTTTCCCTGCATTATGATTGGACACTAGAAGGAGTGGCAACACTGATAAATAGAGTTTTGATTAGATATTTCAATGGAGTGAAAGCATCATTATCAAACATGATTCACTAGATAGGGAAGGAATGGTTGGAATTAGTAGGAGGTAAAATTAAAATTTCTCCCTTGTGCAATGGTTTTTTCCCCTTTCTCTTCAAGAATCCCATGGGGAAAAATGCAACCACCTTGGGGGACCATGGTTGTATGAGGAAATTGTCTTTGTTCTTATTCCTTGGAATGAACATTTTAACTCTATTGTGGCAAGAATGGATCTTCAATTGTTGTGGGTTTGTCTCCTAGGTTTACCTCTTAACCACTGGAAACCAAAGATATGATCTTGGTACATTTCAACAAGCAACCACAAAAACTCTTCAGATGGAAGGGTTTCCTTGGCTCTTGATTCTCACGAGCATTAGTGGGGTTTGCCAGACAAAATAACCCTAGAGAGTGAGAAAATGATTAGGGTTTAGGATATCAATTATGAAAGATTGTCATTTTAGTGTAGATATTGCCACAACACAAGGCACATCCTGTAAGACTTCACTAGAAAAGATCTCTCCTACAAGTATTGAAAGGGAGTGTTCATTCCACCAAAGGATCCAAAATTGGTTGCATATTGTAAGGTAGCAATTGATCCTCCTTTAATCTCTCCCCTCGACCTTTAGGTTTTTGAGAATTCATCTTTTGGTTTGAGTGTGAAAGAAACATATTTATCTCAAGAGAGATTATAGGAAGCCTAGAGAATTAACCTGTTCATAGAACACATAATGCTCAAGTGAGTATTTTGATTCCAAGAAAATACTCTCTTGTCATGGATATTCTTAGAGAGCTATCTCAATTAGTCTAAGATATTCTTTCCTTTCCAAGATGTTATGTGAAGGTGGAGACGAGCCTATGTAGCTGAAGATGCAAAAGGGAGGATGTTCATATTCTTTGATGGCACAAGAGAAGTCTATTGTTTCTTTCCAGAATGAGGTTCTTGCCACTACAAACAACAATTTTTCTATTTCAGTAGATTTGGATTTTAGGTCAGAGAAAATTCCCAATTTAGAGGGGGGTTTATGAAAGGAAGTTTTGGATGATGATAAAGCAACTTGGAAGGAAGCATACAACTTGTAGGAGTCACAGGTGGAGGGTGGTCTATAGTTAATTTTTTTTTCCTACCGTGCAAGATTCTATTATTATAAGAAGTCATGAAGTCAAGCCCAAATCTCTTGGCTCTAAAATAGGCAGAGTAGTAAGCTCTAGTAAGTGTATAAAGGCAAAAATCATTCCACTTGATCTTTTCCTATTACCTCCCAATTCTCAAACTTGAGGGGATACAAAGTGAAAGATTTGAGTGGAGGGATTTAGTCTTAGTTGCTCTGCTAGACTTCTTTGAAACCGATGGGTTTTTGTTTATCTTGATCTAATTAACCTATTGTAATAGAGCATAACTAGGGTTTTATTTGTAGAGACATTCATAAGTGTTCCTTTACTTACTTTTTATGAATGTAAAATGCACCTAATGTGAGTATTGTTGTCCTTATAAATATTTTATGAAAGAGTTTAGGAGGTTTGACTTTTTTGTTTGTACTTTTCAATCACATTATGAAATTATATGACTTTTTCCTTAAAAATAAAATAAAAAACTTATAAATACAAAATGAAAAATGATAAAAAACTTATAAATCCAAAATGAAAAATGATAGAGATGTTTAATATAAAAAAAATCTCACTATTACTTTAATATAAATACAATAATAAATAAATTTACATATTTTTTTATTTTTAAAATATGGAAAAGTTTACATTTAAGTTTCTTCTTATTTCTTCTCAATGCTTTGTGTGCATGATAATGAAAAATAAAAGTAAAAGGCGGTCCTTTGAAAACAACATAATGTTCATAAAACGCTAAAAAATAAATTAAGAGAAAGAAAATTTAGGCGGTCCTTTGAAAACAACATAATGTTCATAAAGCGCTAAAAAAAGAAATTAAGAGAAAGAAAATTTAGAAGTCCATGGGAAAGGAAAATGTAAGTAGAAGGCGCTCCTTTGAAAGTGGAGAATTTAAATTCAAACATGAGAGGAAACAAAAAAACATGTCACTTTCTTTATGTGCGGCATTGCATGCAGTATTCTCTGACAAAGCATGCATATCACTTTTTTTAATAGATTTAATAAATCATAAGGGATTTAAGTATGATTTTTTTAATTATAACCATTTTGAATTTGAATTTCCCCCACAATTTGAATTTCCCAGTGCTTCAAGAATCAAAACAGTTACTCGTAGCTCTTGAGCAAAGCCCATCTCAACACAACCAAGAATGCAATCTTAAATTGGCATTCTATAGTCTGTAGACAGAGCTCGTGAGCTTTTGAAGTTCTTGGGTGTACTGCTGGTGTGTGCAGGTCTAAAAGCATGCCAAAGGGTGGAAAGAAACGAAGGGCTATCAGGAAGAAGAAGGATAAAGGGTTGCATTCTCAGACATCAGGTACTACAGGTATGTCTATGGTTTCTGTGATGGTGCACATTTTATTTGAATGTTGGTGTGCGAATTCTCAGTTGGGTTAGGGGGGTATGTGATGATTTCAGTTGGGTTTGGGTCAGCGCATGCTTTGTTCTTTGTTTAGCTTTTGTTTTGATATGGACATGATTATGTATAGTCTAGATCCTTGGTGTCATTACAGGCAAAGATGAGTCCCATACTTGTCAACAGCCTGAAGAAGATTCTTGTAGTCCTAAAACACCTGTTCAAACAAGTGAAGGGGATGAGAAAGAGGCTGGATCTCCCACTTCTCAGGCAGAGGGGTTCGCAGTTTCTCAGGGGATAGAACATACAAATGGGTCTTTAGAGAACTTGGAATTCCATAATTTTTCTGACTCTCAGACAGATGGTATTGGGAATTTGGATGAGTTAGTGAGGACATCTGATAGGCATAGAACCTTCCAACCACCACAGAAGCAAGAGAAACCTGACAATGATGCCTTTTTGGACTTGTCCGCAGTAGATGTTGTCAAAATAAGCAACCAATCCAAAGATGGATTTGGGCTCAAAAGTGGAAACACTTGGGAGGGTAGGCACGTTGCTGATGGAAACATACAAAACTTGGGGTTCTATGGATTGCATGGATCCCAAACAGATGAGGTTACACATTCAGAAGGATCAGAAAGACTATCCACAAAGTACGAGTCCACCACAAATTTTAACGAGGGCTTTTCTACGAGCTCATCTGAGGTATCAGTGGCATTTTTGGACAGTTCTGATAAGCTAGAATCTGCTATGCAAAATGGGGATGAAAAGTGCCAATTCTCTAAGGAACAAAATGAACATAGAAAGGATGCTATACAAATTTCTGATGCAGCTGTTGTTGAAGGAGGCAACCCTTGCAAAGTTGAATATGGGGACAAGAAAGTGGAAAAGTCTACCAATCCTATAGAAGGGGCACTCTATAACAATGGATCAATTAAGAATTGGCAGTGCAGTGAAATTTGTCTTTCCCAGAGAGAGAGTCTTACTTCTTCAGACATGTGGATGCCCCATAATTTTCTTCTTTCTCAAGCAGATGATCTTAAATGTTCAGAAAGGTTAGAAATACCATCAGAGAAAGATAAATCCACCTGGGATTTTAACAAGGTCTTTTCTGTGAGCTCATCCCAAGTAGGGATGAATTATGTCAGTCCTGAGAAATTAGAATGTGCTGTTCACCATGGAAATGAAGGGCCCCAGTTCCGATATGAGCAAAACGAATGTGGGAAGGAAACGGTTTTGAACAATCTCAAATCAGATACTGTTGAAACAAGCAACCAAATGGAAGTTGAAATCGTTGACAGGAATACGCATACTTTCCAAGGTGTTTTCAAAGGCGTAGAATATGATTCTAGTTTCCAAGAGAAGGTGGGAACCTGTGAAATTCCTACTTCTGCAAATAATCTTTTACCTTCCGAAAGGTTAATAAATGCAGACAATTGCGAAGGCAATTATGTCACTCCCTGTCATGTCATTCCTTTGAAGTTTGAATCTGCTATGGCAGGTGAGCATGAAGACTTCCAACTCCTGGTGGAAGAAGATGGACTTAGAAAATCTACTATTTTGGATATTTCTGAATCTAAGCATGTGGAAAGGTTGCAAAATGCAAACAATTTTGAGCCTGATAGTGTTACTCCTTCAGAAAGATTAGAAAGCAAACCAAAGGAGAGATTATCCATCTCCGAAATTTCCAGGGGGACTTGTGTGACCTCCAAAGGGGTTTGTATAAATTCATTTCAAGCATCTCTGAATTTAAAGAATGTTGAGAAGTCGGGATCTGCTATGCCAGGCTGGCATGAAGGCCCCCGTCTCCTCGAGGAGCAATACAGACACAGAAAGGATGTCATTTTGGACAGTTCTGGACTCAGTGTTGTCGAAGCAAGCAATCGATCCAAAGATGAAACTATGGAGAATGTCAAAAATGGGGGCACATTAACTGATATGCCAAAAGGAAATCCTACCTTGGAAGGGTTGATTGTGTCATTGCCTGCTACTGTACTAACTGTTGATGCAGCTACTCCAATGATTCTTGCTGATTTGGGGTCTAAGGAGTCCTCTCATGTTGTATCTCAATATACTCAAGCCGTCCTAAAAGAAAAAGCTGAGAAAGAACAAGACATGAACCCTACAGCCATCTCTGAACAGCATACCCAACAGACAGATTGGGCAAAGCTTAATGGGGAAGGAGAGGCCATTCATTTGAAGAGTACTTTGCCTGAGGAGCCAAAGACAGGACATAAGGTTTGTATCTGCAGCTGTTAAAGTCATTGATAAGGTCATGTTCTCTATTTAGGTCTGGACTCTGTTGTCGCACATTTCATACATACATCCACACACACATATATATATATCTCGTATACATCCATATATATATATATATATATATATATATATATATATATTTGTAATAATCATCCATATATATATATATATATATATATATATATATATATATATATATATATATATATATATATATATATATATTTTGTATACAATGTAGTATATATATATATATCATATACAATGTAGTAATTTTGTTAAGGTGGTGTAGCTTAAATGGTCGCCTGTCTGTTTTTTTTTCCAGCAGGTTAGGTTACTGTAGTTGTTCACAGTAGTTTTGTCAACAATTGAAACTAGTTAAATCATCTGATTGGGTTTGAAGAAGAGAGATTTGTTTTTTCTCGTATAAATATAGAGGGATTAAAATTTAAAAAACAATAGAAAGATATTTGTCGTTCACACTGTTGGGCTTAATCGCTTGTATATGCTATTGGGAAAAACATTGTTTCCTTTCTGTATAATAGATGATTGATTACTTTTGTAAGATTTTGCAGAAGTCCATGATTTGCATATCTTGCTGAAGTCATGAGCAAAGACCTATTGATTCCTGACATTGTTTGCTTTATTTTCAGGAGAATGACATGGTTCTTCAAAGAAAGGAGAAGCCACAAAACTCGTGGTTGAGTTTTTGTGGCATGCTAGAGTTTTTTTTTGGTTCTGAGAACTGAACTGTTATGATCATATGGGTTCTCATCTGCACCTTGCAGACCCCCAAATGCAGTATCTTTAGCTTGCAGTATTGTTTTCAGCCCTACTGTTATCGTTATTATAATGTAGATTCAAAGCAAATGTCTGAATAAGCATATGTCTATTCTCTTTGTTTTTGCTAGCATTGCTGAAACTTCCAAGCTATGGTCCGTTCACTGTAATCATAGGCCTATAGAAGCTATGGTCCGTTCACTGTAATCATAGGCCTATAGTGGAATGCATGCATGTGAATGATTTTGTTTTTGAAGTCGAGTATAAGTATAAGAGTGTTTTATTCTTTACAAAAGTTTTATATGGACATCAAATAAGAACGGAATCTCCAATTTTTTCCTTCATATGTGCCCTTGTGTTACTTCTTGTTGTCATCAATGTGCAATAGCAAATGTTATATCATTATTAATTGTTCACAAATCAGCATGCACAGGTTATCTTTATATAGATAAATGGTTATTGACTGACGTTGAACACAACAGAACTGGATATGGCAAACGTACTGTAAACTTGTGCATTAATATTTATTTTCTTGGTTGTAATTTGTATACTTTATTTTACATAATAAGGAAGTTGAAAGATAGTTATGGCTACTTCTGATGTGGTTATCATTGAATTAACAAAGTAGAGGGGTTGCTAGAGCCTAGGTAAGAATGGATATGCTGGAAAAGGACTGGAGGGATCACATTAGCTTGAAGGTGGGAAATTGCACGAGGAAAGTTGAGGTGGATTATGAAATAGTGGTATTTAGATTCATCCATTACTTTACTATGTACATATGATATTTAAGAAATTTTTGCTCCATATTTCAGATAAGATAATAATACTAAGTTTCAGCACACTTTCTTCTATTATTCGAGTTATTAATGTTTCTGATGATGGGTGGAGTGTACACTCGAAATGTTGGATGTTTCGAAATTTGATACACAGTTTTATTGAAAAATCTACACCACAATACTAAGTCTATCAAACTATATAATAGGTGGAGGATTTAATTGTGTTAAAAATACATTAGAAAAATAGAGGTTGCAATTTGTTTTTTTACAGATTTAAGGGGGATTGGAAATTGGTTGAGATCACTATGAAAAGGTGCAAATTCAAATCTGGTTGACTATCATTATAAACATTAGGCTAATACCAACAGCTTGCAAGCTAGACTATCAAGAATCTTCTATCAGTAAAAACCTAGACTATCAAAAATCTTCTATCAATAAAAACCTTGCATGATAAAATATACAAATTATTAAATATGTTTTATAAATTAAGTAAAAAAATTTAATCTAAAATTGTGTTTTTAAGTTAGGTAGTGTGCTTTATACAACAATATGCACCAATGCATATTATACAGTAATACACATAGGTTCATTTACTTCTGTATGGAGCACTGCATAGCTTGATGCACAACTACACAAAAGTCTTATGCACTAATACATTTGCAGGTTTTCATGCTACGTGGTGTGCTCTACAATAAAACACATTGGTGAGTATATATTGTACAATGCGTATCGTGAAACCTGAAAACCTTTTTTAAAAATGACAATGCCAAGCGGTGTGATATGCAATACTAAACACATAAGTGTGTATGCACTGTACAATGTGCATCATGAAACTTGAAAACATTCCTTAAAAAATGATAGGGAAAGGTTTTGGAATCCAATAATGGAATGAGGATCCATTAAAATATTTTTTACATCAAAATAATTGTTCACAGTGGAATTGGTTCAATTTTCCATAGTTTTAGATTTGTGAATGTAAATGTATGTTCTGTTTTCAGCATATAAAAAAGATAGGTATGAAACTTAGAAAGTAAGGGCAATTATTGGGAAACTCATGCTTAATAAATCATAGAAGTGAAGAACTTAAGTTACTATTTTTCACTTTGTATTTGTTAGACTTAGTCTAATTGGTTTATATTGACAAGTTTCTGATCTACAAATATTTAAAACTTTAAAAAGACATATCATTGTGAAAGGGAAAAGAAACTAAACTTATGTTACTAGGGTTTGTAGTAACAAAAAACAAAAGGGAAGCAATAACAAAGATGGAGTTTGTAGAATTGAAGATGAGTTAAAAACCCTTCAATTTGGTTGAAATGAACTATAAATATGAATAAGAATAAATAAACAAAAAATGATAATTTTTGAATCAAATGAGGGAAAATTTATTCTGCTCTTTAAAAAATTTGTCTACTCCAATCTCTTACTTAACCCCTTACTCTGCTCTTTAGAAAATTTGACTTTGGCATAATAATGGATTAGGGGTTTGTTTAACTTTTTCAGATTGATTTTCTTTTTCTTTTTTCCTTTTGATTTTTTAGTGCATTGATGAAAAATACATCATTAGTTACCCCAAAATAAAAATTGGTACACAATGTGTATGTAAGTTTTAGTGCATTGATGTGTGATATTATCATAAATGCAATGTAACAACAATTTCAAGTGAAAATAGACAAGAAAAATTGATAATATCAAATCATCGATTTTTCAAATTCCTCATTCCTCATTCGATATTTTGAAGTAAGTTTGTATTTCATTTATATTTTGATTATATGATTGAATATATGCTACATTTGCATGTGCATTTGAATAATTTTCATTGAATTTTGCAAGATACCATAGGTATATGGTAGATGCAAATGAAAAACTATTTTACCTCACCAATTGTAACATGCTATTTTTCAAGAGTCATCTTGGGTTGTTTTACAAATATATTTAATGAATATATTTAGGCATTATTAGTTAAATCCAACTTTCAATTATTCTAAAAAGTTAATACACTGTCAAAGATTATTTTTTCTTCATTTTACGATGTCTTATATGAAAAATTATCAACCATTTACAACCATCATCTTAAAAAAAAAAAAAAAAAAATTGTTTTGAAACTTTAGGTTAATAAAATATGAATTATTTTTTGTTGTAAAATTTACAAAGTTGTGTTTTTTAAAGGTCAATATTAACAATTATTATTATCAATACCACTTGAATTGAAGGTCTTCTTATATCAAATTTTAAAATTATTTTAATGATTTAATAAAATATTTAATAGAACATATTGATTTAAAAGTTAAATCAAATTTCACCCGGATGGGGTGATGGAGCCAGACACCTGGCGCATAGAGGGGACAAGGGGAGGCCAGTGGTGCACAGAGCCATGTGCTCGGCTCGTGCCCACTGCTTCCATTACCCCCATGCATTAAATTGGTTTAACGTCAATGGGAGGGGCATTTAATCGAGCTCCCTCGACCACCTTTTCACAAAGTGCAATGTTGAGGATTGTTTATGTTTTCGCCCGGCAGTCTGGGTCTGGTTCTGCTAGTTCGCTAATGGTGTTTTTATCCCTCCGGCCGCTCCCTGCCCTCAACCTCGGCTCCGCAGACCTCCCCCACCCGCCAGGCATCACCATGCCACGCCAGCGACTTTTCCCACGCAGGGGCTCTCCCTAGCATCCCCGGAGGCCTTGCGTGTCTACTTCACCCTCTGGTTCGTCTCCAACTTCGGCTTTGTCGCTCAGACCCCCTGGGTCGACCACCCATACTCCCCCCACCTTCGACTGCCTGACCATCATCGACACCAGCCTGAACCCTTCTTGGCGTGCCCCTTCTTCCTCCAGGTACTCCTCTCCTCCTCCGGCGCCGGATTTGGCTCCTGCTAAATCACCCACTAGGCTGCCTGTCCATGGTCGACCAAGCTACAGAAAGAAGTCACAGTCAGCCAACCAGTCGCACGAAAGCCTCACCATTTTGTATGATTTGGTATTCGAACTCCGTCAAGGAGTGGAGGACCTTCAGTTTTGAGTACAACAGATGGAAGGGCAGCTGTCAATACTCCTTCAGCTTCTTTCAAACCACCACAAGGCCTTTCCAGCAGAGTCCGACGAAGCACCTCTCACTGCCAGCGATCACGAGAGAAGCCATCAACAGGAAGCTGCAGAGGACAACAAGGAGCCTGGTAGGAAGGAGTTCGAGCCAACATTTATGGACACCGACAGGCAGGAGCACACACCGGCGAGCAATGCAGAAGCTGTCAAGGGAACGGTTCAGTCGGAGGTCAAGGAGATGATAGGCATCAGTCTGCAGATGTACACCCCGACGATAGGTGCTAAGATGGCAGCTCACAAGGACAAATGCACCGAGGCCAATGACATGCAGTGGGCAACCAGCGGGACACCTGTCACCGAGGAGCCATGGCCGTGCCTTCTGCCAGAGTATGTGCTAGATTATACACCACTTGTATGAACCCTCTAGGGGGATGCTTCTTGTTTTAAATTTTACTCTAGTTGTCTGTTTACGCTAGGACTGATAGGAGCTCTGATACTCGAATTGCCCGGTTGGCTGAACTGGTTTCTCCTTGTGGAGCAGTTCAGTAATTACAACAGGTTGACTTCAGTTTTTTGTACTCTTGGTTTGGTTCCTGGAAGGCTTTAATATATAAAATACTTACAAAAAAAAAAAAGTTAAATCAAATTTGATTGAGAATTATTTTCATGATTTAATATGCAAAATTATTTTAATGATTTAATAAAATATTTAATAGAACATATTGATTTAAAAGCTAAATCAAATTTGATTGAGAATTGTTTTCATAATTTAATATGCAATATATTATCACTATTTGTTACATTAATATTAACAACTATTATCAGAAGGTGATTTTAATTGAATATTTTTTAAAAATTATTATTATTATTTAATTTCTTCTTATATTTAATATAAAAAAAAATCATGATTTAATAAAAGATTTATTCAAACAAATTGATTTATAATTTAGAATTGATTTAATATGAAAGATGTTATTATTATTTAAAATTGGAAAACAATTATTTTATTATATTTAATATGATTCAATAAAAAAAATTTAAATATTAGATCTTTGAAGAGAATAAATAATTCACTATGAAAAATAGTTAAATATTTTGAGAAATATTTCACTATGAAAAATAGTTAAACATTTTGAGAAATATTAGAAGAAACCAGAGTATTTTCATTTGTTTGTCTTGGGATCCATATCATAGAGTTATTAATACTATTGGAGATGTACTAATAAATAAAGAAAAGATGTACTAATAAATAAAGAAAAACCCTAGAGTAATAATATTAATAGTATTAGTGTTAAGTTTAGGGTGTAATAATGTTAGTTTTAGTAATAGAGTTGTTAACTTATTTAGTATGTAAAAAGGTTAAAATTAGTAATGAAGAATAAACCCCATAATAATAATAATATTAATGGTAGGTTAAATATTTAATAATATTATTATTAGGGTATAAACTATATCATTAATAATATTAGTATTAATATTAAGGGTTTAATAATGTTAATTTTAAGTATTTGATATTACTATTTTTAAGGTATAAGCTATATCACTAATGATATTAGTAATAATAAAGAATAGTCCTAATAATATTATTATTTAGGGGTATAAAATATACCACTAATAATATTAGTATTAATAAAGAAAATAGAGTAATAATATTAATAAAATAAGTATTAATGTTTAGGGTATAACATTTTATTAATGGAGTTATTAATTTATTTAGAATGTACTAAGGTTAATATTAGTAATAAGGAATAAAGCCTAGAATAATAGTAGTACTAAGGTATAGGTTAAACCCCAATCATTTTTTCATGGACCATATGACATCTGTTGGTTTAAGTATATTACTTGCTAATACCTTTTTATTTGAGGAAGAAGAAGGCGACAATCAAGACCTACCAACAATAATTATTGAGAAGAAATCAACGGATATTGAAATTGTCGTTAGTGCCACAGACCAACACAAATGTAGGGGAAGAGTGGTTAATGAAAGAAGTGATCATTCTCCCAATATTTCATAGAGAAGCGGCCTACCCAAGAAAAAATTTCAATCAGCGATACCAGAACAAAATAAGACTTCGACCAATAGCTCTGATGATGGAAGCGACCAAAACCCTCAGAAAGGGAAATTGGAGCAGACTCATAAGCTTCAGAAAAGAAAAAGACAAAGTACCCAGCAAGAGGTAGAAAAACTCGTACCTGAAGATGAGGTTGTTCTTCAAGACATGGATCTAGATGTTGATATTGAGAATATAAAGTTTCCTGATGATGAATGGAGACTTCAAGAGAGCAGGGAAGTTGCAACTCAAAAACAAATCTTTTCAAAAGAAGAATCTTTCACAATACAAAATGCCTTGTTCGATAGAAGTTCTAAAAAATTAATTTTCGAAAGACTCCATTCAAAGAATAAAAGGATTCAAGGAAAGTCCAATTATGAGTTAGATCTCAATGGTGTACCACCTTCCAGAATTGCCAGCATCCATAAATCTACAGGGGAAGCACTCAAAGTATCAATTGATGACATGGAAAATGAAAATTCCCAGTTGAAAGAAAGAATTAAAGAATTGGAAATTGCACAGATGCCACCTCCAATGCAAGTCCAATCACCTCTATGAATCCATGGAAGACTTTGGACAACACACCAGAGACTAGTTCTAAATTGAAAGGGACATCAAGTTTACTTGCAGATGTCATACATTATATTAGAAAGAATATTAAGAAAATAATGTCTCTAATTCTTGAGACATGGGAATTGACAAACAATTTTATTGCTTTGGCATAACAAATTTCAAATTTGAAATAGTACCTAGAAGCTGATGTAAAAAATGAAGGGTTTTATAAAGATGCAATCACTACTTTTGTTATTAGAGTTTCAAATATGACCGAGCATTCTGAAAAGAAGAAGACTTACCCTCCTCGGCTCGTATTAAACAATTAAAGGCTTGTTGGATAAAAGGAATACAATGTTACGGGAGGCAAGTGTGGGGGGAGGGGGGTTCTTTTCAGGCCCGGAGGAAATAGAGTTTTGGACTACTTCTAAAATATGGGGATGGAAACAAACAATAAAGCAGAGGATTACGCCTTCCTCCAAGGGATACACTTGGAAAAAAAAACACATACAAACTATGAATGTAGTGGGCGATTCAAAGACAATAATAAGGACAATGATATTAGGCTTCTCTCCTCATAACACAAGATTAAGAAATCTAATTGCATGAATTCTCCTTCTCACAGGTCCCATGCACATCAATTATTTCCACGTCCTCAAAGTCAATAACGTTGAAGCAAATAAATTGGCCAATAAGGCCATTGGCAAGGCCCCAGGTCACTTGGGGGGCAATGGACGCGATTTCTTAGCTCCTTTTCCATGAGTTTAAGCCTCACTCAAAAATTAGGGGCCCACGATGTATGGGGGCGATGCGTGGCAGGCCATTGCGTCACATGCTCTCCAATGCAAGTTTTGGGGCAAGAGGGAAGGGTCTTTTAATGCCGATGAGAGATCGATCAGCCTATGGGAAGTAAAGTCGTTCCATCATGAGAAAGGGAGGTGGTAATTGTTATGAGGAAAATCTCTTTATGGCTAGGGGAAAACCACAACAGACGAAAATGATTGCAGAAATCAACTCTATTCTCAAGTATGCTATATAAACTATGCTAGCAAGACAAGATAAAAGGCCTACCTCTCCCAGACGTTTGATGAAGTCCACTGTTGAGCACTTGAACCAAAGAAATATACCTACAACTAGTCCTCAACAACCAAGCAAAACAAGCATATGGTGATAATATATGATGTTAGCACATTTAATAGCATAATCCATTAACATTCATAACAAATACGCCCATGGAATAATAATTCAAATATTTTCAAGATATCAATTGGACAAGAAAATAGTATTTCTATTAATATACGATCAACATAAGTGAAAAAGTTACAGACTTTCGTGTCGGCACGGTTCGGAACCAAGAAACTAAGTTCCTTCTAGTTGGGCCTCCACCAAAGGCAAGCTCATGTAAGAGAGACAATGGAGTTCTCAATCAATAAGGGAAGATCTTGGGGGCTGAACACTGTGTTCAGACTTAAAGGATAAAGGGATGCAGACTCAATGTGAAGTGAATAATTCCTCCAGAGTAACTTTGCTCTCAAATTTGAATTCTTTCTCCTCTTTTCCATAGCTCGGAATTGACCCATTTATAACCTTCAAATGGAACTGAAGGGCCGAGTCAGAACGTTTCCAGTATATGGAAGGCCAAGGATCATTGATCTCCCATCGTGACATGGAAACCCGACACCATTTTTTCAATTTTGGGCACATTTCCCGATTTACATGGGCTGTAGTGGTGCAACCTGCGTATACACATGTTGTATAGTAGGCAAGGTGCGTATATGTGGAAAAAATGTATTTTTAGCTATGGGATTTTCAAAAAGGGATGGAAAGTCTGCATAGGGAAATGGAAAAAGGGCCTTTGTGCAAGATTGCACGGGGTGAGGCAAATATTTCTATAATATATGCCCCCTAATGTGTGAGGTCAGAGGAGTATCTGTGATGGCTGAAATACATTATAAAAACCCAGAAGTGGAGTGATGGGGAACCAACTGGAAGAACTAGTTTCTCATTACAATCTGCACCGACTTTGCATACATGGCTGCCAATTTAAATTACACTACAGATCCATGTGAAAATATACCAAAAAACTGTCTGTGGCCATGAATAGGAAAATACAAATGCGGTTACATGCCAAAGGTTGTCATAGTCACGAACAAGGCCCAATAGAATCGGTCTCAAAATCAATCTAAAGATATATGTATACAATGGAGTACAATATGATCTCCCATGATCACTGAAGTCATATAGGTATTGTTCCAATGAAAAGGAAGCAACAACTCAGGAAATTTGCGGCCACATACTGATGTCTTCAAGTCTTCTACACAATCCGCCAAAGGTGCAAGTCTACATCATGTTAATAAAGGAGTTGAGGTCGAACACAATGAGACATCGTTTGATTACCGATCATTGAGGTATGTCGTTAACAAACATGAGACAACCTATCGATGATGAAAGTAGGTATCAAGGCACCAATTACATTCTTACAAGTGTGGATAAAGGAGTCGGGGTCGAACACTTGAAGAATCCATCGATTATGAGACATTGATGTATTCCCAATTGTTGATGGTGAGAGAACCTGCCACTAATGAGTGCAAGCATCAAGGTACTCATAGGACTCTAGGTTTCATTTCCAGAATAGATGAGCTGAATTCGATGGAAGGAGACCCACTGAAAGGAGAGCATTAAGGCATCTCTCATCATTCAACACGAGGTACAAAGAATGAGCTTCATTATTTGGAGGAAATCAGACGAAGAACATGTTCACGAACCCACGACCCTGTGCATCTTTCGCATGTGTCAAGTGAAAGTGGTACACGAAAAGGACCCTCTGAATAGTAGACAATGAGGAAAATTGCTGACAAAGATTAGGAAACCACCAATAATGCTAATGGCATCCAAGACACTGCAAAAATCTCAATGTGTGAATAGATGTCTTGTTGTCGAACACAAGGGAAACCACCCAGTCAACGACCAATAACGAAATGTCGATTGTTGGGTTCAAGGTTACCTACCAATGAGGAAAGTAGGACCAGGGTGCATGATAGGACTACAACATCATGTGAGTCAGAGACAAATTGAGGGTATGCCCGACCTGCAAAGTCAAGAGTTCTGAAGAATGGATGACACAGGTTGATAGACTTCCTTTGAACAAGAGCATGGGACACATGGAAGACTCCGACAACATAGACTCAATGATGAAACCATGAGATGTAGAAGGCATCAATCAAGTTCTCCATAAGGACTGGAAGAGTAACCAGTCGGGGGAGAAAAATCTTTGTAATGAGCTCAACTTCCTAAGGCCATGCTAAACCCAAAATTATGATGACAAGTGGACTCAATAACTTTGTACTCTGTTCAAAGGCAGTACGACTGCTGCCAATATAAGATAATACTCCCTTCCCGCCCGTCTTTTTTTGTTTTTTCATAGTCAAATGAATGCTATGATACAGAGAAGGAAACAAGTGTCACAAGTAAGAAAAACTAGTTTTGGCAGTGGAACATACCTATGATCAATGCAGGGAGGTGCATGCGGTAGATGGACACTCGGGGGAATGTTCCCTCCTGGGTACATGGTGTCAAATTGCGAATGATATAAACGAGGCTCTGCTTGGTTGAGGATGCAAAAATGATGAAGCAAACAATTTATAACACAAAGCGAGAACCGACTATAGGCTCAATACTGCAAGCAAGGGCATGAGATGAAATCACAACTTAATGCCAAAAAATGTCCTTTTTCATAATCTTAGTCTACTTGGTTTGAAAAAGGGATAAAAGTGTACCAAATAGACATCCTTTCAAATCTAATTTACGAGTGTGAAAGAGAAAATTTCACTCGAAAATCTTTTCACTTATTGAAAACGAGTCGGAAAAGATCTTAACTAAGATTCACGAACTTTCAAGTCCAAATTAACGAGTGTGAAAGGGAAAAATTCACTCGACAATCTTTTCTCTTTTTAGGCAAGTCAGAAAAGAGCTTAAATCATACTCGTTTCAGAGTTTCTAGGCGACAAGTCATGGGGGAGGCCAAGGCTCCCGTGATGTACTTCTATGGAATATCAGTATCTTACGAATAACCGACACAAGCTTGGGAAAACCCAAAGCTCTCCAAGTCGTGGAGGATAAAGTGCCAGCGGAGGTTATCGTCTCCGTGATATATCAGATAATGTCTCTTACTTGAAAAGACATAGGTGGAGGCATTGGATACCCCACAAGACCATCCCAATCAAAGAGAACTTCTCCAGGACTTGAAGGGAGAGTACTCAGGGAGAGTAAAACTCTCTCTTGTTCAGAAAGTGCAGTATCAAAAATTATAAAGACATGGTTGAAGGACGCATCACCCTCCAAAAGGAGAGTTGGATTGACTAGAGATTGCACGGGTATGACAACTTATTCAATTCTAGGTTGAATATGATGCGTGATAACAGTGATAGGAGACACATCACCCTCGACAACGGGGATGTGGCCAGGAGAGGATTGTATTGGCATGACTGTCGTGTCAATCAACGGAGAAACGAGGTGTGGGGAAACCATAGACACCTTAGAACCTGAAAGGCCCTCAGGTGAGAACCATGCTTTGGGTATCCCAACTGTAGCAGGGCATAAATGAGTAAGGTGATTTCCTTCACAAGTCATGCAAAGGAATTTGGGCTTACATCTGAGACGTTTAGGCTTCTCAATTCCCCCAAAGTCATTCACAACAACTGGTGACATGTTCTCAACGTGACTGGTAGAGGTGAGAGAGTCATATCCCATATGATGTGCAGAGGTTGGATATGTGACGTCGATATGACTCGTGGCGACTAGAGTGATGCCCCCAACACAACTAGCAGTGGCTAGTTGCGGGTCTTCAACATGACTTGCAGAGGTCATCGACCAATCTCCAACATGACTGGAAGAGGTTGGTGATGGAGGTCCAGTATGAATGGCAGTGACTGGACTAGTGGTGGTGGGTTGTGGCATTTGATACCAAGTTCCAGGAAAATATTGGCTTTGAAACATTGCAGGCCAGGAAGGGTCTTGGTTTACCCCCTGTCCCTATCCAGAAAGATAGTATCCTTCGCCTAATTGATCCAAAGAGGTTTATATGAGCATCATCACTGAAGTCTGCGAAGAGACGAAAGTATGATAAGCATTATTCAAGTGAGGATATATGTTGCCACCATGTGAAGGGGTTCCATGAAGAGGGTAGCCCGAACCGTAAAACTAATTCCCTCTGTATGAAATACTAGAGGACATATGTGGACCTACCATGGTAAGAGTGTTCATAGGAACTAACATGGCAGACGAAGGATACATGGATGGGGTTTAATATGTAGAATAACCACCCATTTGAGTATTGGCTCCTGAAAAAACATAGCTAGGACTGGATCCATAAGAGGGGAGGTTCCAACCTCCCACAGTGAGAGATGGTTGAGGGTCATGACTCATATCAAATGAATATGTAGACGGCGGGGCCATGGTGCCCCTGGATCCAATGATAGGATTAATATAAGTGGGCCAGGGAGAGGATGGAAAGGGTGAAGGCATATTCGACATATCAACATGAAAATGATTAGAGATCCAAGGCATGGACTGAGTGTCATAATTATGCATACCATTATGAAAAGCAGACGGATTCATCCCCATGAAATGAGTGAAAATCATGGGGGGGGGGTAGTGGTAAATGAGGGAGCCTAAGGAACTCCACTATCCATGATAATGACAACTCAAATCACTATATAAAATCTCAAATTCCTACTAATAATCAAAGAGCACACCAAAAATAATCAAATGACCAATATGCACACAAATGAGATAAAGTGGTTGAAAGGGGCCTACCTCCCTAAAGTAGGTATGCCTCTCCCAAGAGAGGCATGAGACTTCCTGCTAAAGATCGTAGGTAACATAATCAATTATAAGGGCCCTCGTGGACTTAAAAACCAATCGGTCAGATCCCCCTGGAGAGGTAATCCTCCATAAATATTGTGTGTTGTCCAAACCTTATCTGACCCAGGGTACTTGCAGAATAACCCATGCAAGTAACCTATGTGGCACCTAAGTCAAGAAACTAATCAACCAATGTATAATCGATGCGCAGTCGAGTAGTCATAATTCAGGTCCACCATATGGGAAGGGTAGCAAAGCCCAAAACCTTGAAAGAAACGCCTCTCACAGAGGTAAGGGAACTAACAAGATCCCTAGATACGAATAGATCCCCAGAAATATATATGACACTAAGAAGATATCAAGGGGATATCCCTGCTAAAGATCGGAGGTAACATAATCAGTTATAAGGGCCCTCGTGGGCTTAAAAACTAGTCGGTCAGATCCCCCCAGAGAGGTAATCCTCCATAAAGATTGTGTGTTGTCCGACCCTTATCTGACCCAGGGTAATTGCAAAATAACCCATGCAAGTAACCTATGTGGCACCTAAGTCAAGAAACTAAGAAACCACTGTATAATCGATGCACAGTGGAGCAGTCGTAATTCAGGTCCACCATATGGGAAGGGTAGCAAAGCCCGAAACCTTGAAAGAACTGCCTCTCACGGAGGTAAGGGCACTAACAAGATCCCCAGATATGAATAGATCCCCAGAAATATATCTGATGCTAAGAAGGTATCAAGGGGATATCCCTTCAACCGACTTCGCGCGACCTCATGATTAACTCTGGTGTAAGCAAAGCCTCCTGATATTACCGATTATAAAATGGATTTCTCCACTCCCTTAGTCAGACACATATGTTGATTTAATAGCCTTGGAGAAGTTTACTCATAAAATCCTATTCTAAGGAAATAAATCCTAAGCTAGTTTATGCACCCTAGAAAATAAAATCGTTACTAATCAATTTTAAATTATAGTGTTAATTTTAATGGTCGTGCTTACTCAAAAGGTGCGGTCGCAAAACTAGTGATGTTATGACTCAACAAGTAAAGTAAATATGAATACAATGCAAAGTCCTAACTTCAATTTTCAATGAATGATATGCTTTCTAAAGATGCAATTTTCAATTCAATTCTGAATAAAAATGCAATCTTTCTTTACATGCACTAAGATAAATGACAAAGACTCAAAAGATCAAAATTCCAATCAATGCAAAATGCCTAATATTTTTGTATTTTCAATATAAGAAAAATGAAAATGCATGGACTGAACAACAACTTGATGTATAAAGACTCTATTGTGTATAGAAAGAGAAAAATCAAGTAGGATACCAAAGAGAAAAACACCCAACCCAATGTACAAGGACAATCAAAATGAAAGATGACGACAAAGTCTCCACCCAAAAATTCAACCAAAGACAGATTTCTTGCCATCCAACAGAGACTTAATAGTCACTACAGAGACCCAAGAAGACTCAACAATCATCAAAACCTACCTAGCAACCACCAAACCCAGCAAACAAGAAAAATAGGTTGATGTACGCGACTGTTCAAGGGAAAAGCGCGTATGTACGTAGCTTGCAGAAGGACAAAACGCGTATATACATGACTGCCAAGCAAAAACCCACTTATATGTGTCAAAAACACAGCTAGGAAAATGAGAAGGTTGGAAGACTCAGACCCAGAGTGAACAAAGGTTGTCAAGAAATGATACGACAAGAAGCACAATATGAACGAGAGCAATCTAAGGAGAAAAACACTCCAAACCCCAAGAAATAAGATTAAATCCCCAATATGGTCGCCAATTATGTTACGAGGAAAATATCTCTATGGATAGGGGAAAACCACAATGTTACACATTATT
>SNQJ01S0014241.1:106047-147049 GCA_010110895.2 Picea sitchensis
TGAGATTTGCAAAAAGGGATGAAAAGTATGCATAGGGAAATGGAAAAAGGCCCTATGTGCAAGATTGCATGGGGTGAGGCAAATCTTGCTATAACAGTACTCCTCACACCGGTGTGCTCGTGCATCTCAGGGATGTGGGTTCAGGTGTAGAGAATGAGGATTCAAAAGGAACGGGTCGGATGATGATGGTGATCTCAACAGGTGCCATTACTTGTTCTTTTCCACCCTTCGAAAGCGCTTGGCACGAGGGTTCCCATCCAGATAAGGTACTCTCTAAATCATTGGTTCAACTTCTCTTTCATTTCCCCTCATTTTTGAATCATCACGAGATTCACGTCGACATCATTGTGGATTATGGAAGATGGCACATCATAAATCTAATTAAATATCAATGCCTTTCATATTTGGTCTGCGCTTCTTTCGCTAGGAGGTCTATTTGGCTCCTCCCTGAATCTCTTCTCGAGCTTTCTGAATTGAGAATTTATCTCTTTCTGGGTGAGTTTTCCAGCTTAGTTCGACATATTTTCCACCCCTTTGTTTCCCCTCATCTCAATTCAATCCAAGTTCTTAGCCTCGTAGCCATAATAAATCCCCTCTCCTCGATTTCTGGAAGAAATTCCCCTCCATATTTAAGGCATTTCTCAGTTTGGTCCTTTCGAAGAAGCATGGACGCTAAGGAGAAAAAAGTTGGGCAAGGTCAGCGGATCCCAATTTCGAGTGTGAAAAATGTCAGAGGACAAAAATTAAGTATGGGGCCATCATCTCCGCGGTTTCCTTTGAGATATAAACCTTATCTTAGCATCGACATCTCATCAGGAAACTCCAAGACGAAGTGTACGCTCGAAAAATCCAAATTGAAGACCTCCATTATCGTCTTGAGCAGTGCGAGCAAAATCAAAGGCAATCTTCCACCCCAACCAACAATGAAAATGCATCAAGGAATTCTTCAGAAGCCTTAGTGGGCTCGATCCCTGACCTCAATGAACCAGAATGGGTCCAAAAATAATTTCAAGACGTCAAGCAAGAACTTGGTAGCTGATTTATTTTCAAATTGTAGTTGTAATGTTTTGTTTATCATTATGTATTAACGATATTTTTTACCGACATAATACCTACCAGATTAGAAGTAGCAAAAGTTTTTGGATACTCCTCAAAGACTCAGACACATTTTTTGTAATTTTTGAACTAGTCCTGAGATTTGGTGGTCCCTAGGACCTTTAAAGTTTTGTATATTGTAACTCCGTGGTCTCGACCACACCATTTTAATGAAAAATTCCCTAGTTTCTGTGAAAAAAAGAAGAATAAAATGCTTAAAAGAAAAATTGGATGACCTTGATACTCTAAGTGTCAAAATAGGTGAATGTTATTTAAAATTATTTGATTTGGACTTAGCTGGAACTAGAGTAGAGGTTAATGATAAAAAAATCGTTTTAAATTCAGTATTTATGACCAAAGAACAATTTGAGGCAAAAGTGGAAATATTAAAATTAGCATCGCCAGAAAGGTTCAATAGTCTAACAGAATAATTAGATTTTGAGGTTGAGAATTGGTTAGTCAATTATGTGAACAAGAATGAGGACATTGAAGATACATTACATCAAGATTCAATTGACTACTAAGACATTGAAGATTCATTATTCGATATAAGAGTTAGACAAAAAGTAATTGTTGCTCCCATTGCAGTTACAAGCAACCAAAAAACTAAGATGGAGAAGTTAAAACTTGAAGGAAAAAAGACCAATAGAAATACTCAAAATGTTGATAACAAAGGTAACTTCAGGAGACCCAATAATGCTCCTCAGATCCTTCCAAGAGATCCTAGAAACAAGGATAGGGATGATCAAAAGGTACAAACTCCTTTACAAAACAACCTTGTTGTTGATGAAGAAGGAGAGGAGGAAGAAGTTGACCCTGAGATTCATTGCTTAGGTGACACATCCCCATCTCCTCACTTGACTCAATCTGCATATGAGAAATCCTTGATGGATATTCAAATAAATGAATTAAGTAAGGGAGAGAAGGAAACAGAAAGTAATAATAGATATAATCTGAGATCCAAAAAGAATGAGGAAAATATTGATGCCTCTGATCAGCCTACCCAAAAAGAAAATTCTGCCAAGGCTGTGACAGTTGGTAACAAAGAAAAAGATACTCAAAGCCCCCAAGTTTTGGTCAGAAATCCTACCCCAGAGGCCAAAGAGATCTTGAAATATTCACCTTCCTTCAGCTTTGAGAGTGAAATCCAAAAAATCAAGATCCCTGTACCTTTTTTGGAATTGATAAAAAATGAAGAATTTAAAAAATATCTCTCCAAAATGATAAAGCCCGAATCTCCTTCAAATGCCACTGATTTAGTAAATCTGCAAGATGAAAAGACAATAGTCATCTTAGGACCTTTGATAAAATATAGAGATTATTCATACCCTCCCTTCTATACATCACTGAACATACATGATAAGGTGATGCATAATTGTTTGATGGACTCATGGGCATCCCACAATCTCATGCCCAAAAATGTCATGGATGAATTTGGATTAGAAATCACAAAGACCTACCATGACTTATATTCTTTTGACTCTAGGAAAGTGAAGTGTCTCGGGGTCATTAAAGATCTGGTTGTGACCTTATTTCAGTTTCCCATGAAAAGTATAGTCATGGATATCATGGTGGTTGATGTTCCTCCCAAGTTTGGCATGCTCTTGTCAAGATATTGGATAAAAATACTTGGGGGAACCTTGCAGATGGACCTCACATATGATACCATTCTTGTGTTTGGGGGGGAGCATAGAAGACTCTATGGGGAAGCTCAGTTGGCCTACATTATTAGTGACGAAGCAAACCCCACCAATCATCCTATTTTTGCACTTGATACTGATTTGGGATCAAGTATCTTGCAACTCACTGATGCTCTTGAACCTCCTCTTGAAATCAGAAAAAAAATCCATTACCTTTTGTGAAGATTCTCCTCCAACCACCTCTGTTTGGAAGATGTTATTTTATGGGGCCTCTTCTAGGGAAGGTGTTGGTGCTAGAGTGGTATTTGTTTCACTTTCTCAAGAGAATATATCTTTGTCCTACAAGCTAGAATTTGAAACTACCAATAATGTGGCAGAGTATGAAGCTCTTGTCTTGGGTTTAAGGGCTGCAAAAGACATGGGGATTGAAGAGCTATTAGTATTTGGGGATGCTGAATTGATTGTCCATTAGATAATATTTATCAAACTAAGCACCCTAGGATTAGATCTTATAGAAATCAAGTGTGGGACTTAGTTGACAGTTTTTTCTTAGCTTTCAACATTTCATTTATTCCAAGAACAGATAATATCATGGATGATTCTTTGGTTGTATCAACAAGCAATTTCAGAGTCCCTTTGCCACCTAAACTCAAGTATGATGTAGAATTCAAATACAAACCCTCTATACCTAAAAATTTCAAGCATTGTAAGGTGTTTGAATATGATATTGAGATCAAAATATTCCTTGAGACTCTTGATGAGTTTTCTGCATTACACATTGATCAAGATCATGAATCTGAAAATAATCCTCATGCTGATGTTTTTCTAAACAAAATTGCTAACCATCATATTGTTCAGTTGCCTAGAAACCACATTCCAAAAGAACTAGTTCCTTTGGAAATATTATTTGATAGAAATGATGTGGCAGTGAAGGGTAAAGGGTCAATTGATGATGCTGATGTGACTGAGTGCAATGTGGGTACATAAAAGTATCCAAAATATGTCAAGTTGTTAAGAAACTTATCAAGGGAGCAGAGGTATGAATATGCTGAGCTGTTAAAATAGTTTGCTGATGTGTTTGCTTGGACTTATGAAGATCTCAGAACATACGACACAAGAATGATAGAGCACAAGATCCCATTGAAGGAAGAGACCAAACCTTTCAGGAAAAAGTTGAGACAAATAAATCCCATGTTGCTTCCTGTGATGGAAAAAGAGGTAAAAAATATTTTAGATGCTAAAATTATTATTCCTTTGAGGTATTCTGAATGGGTGGCCAACTTGGTCCTAGTGCGAAAAAAGAATGGATAAATCAGACTTTGCGTCGATTTCCGGAATTTGAACAGAAGCTCTAAAAAGGATAATTACCCCTTGCTCAAGATGGAGCACATATTACAGAGGGTGACAGATGCATCTAGGATGTCCATGATTGATGGATTTTCTGGCTACAATCAGATGTTTGTCTTGCCAGAATATGGAGAGAAGAAAACCTTCACCACTCCTTGGGGTACATTCATGTACGCTAAGATGAGAGCTTTAAAGCTCAAATCAATTAAATATTGTCTTATTGATCAAGTCTTGTATTGGAAAGATCCTTTAGGAGTGCTCTTGAGATGCCTAGACCCACAAGAAGCCCAAAAGATTATGTCTGATTTTCATGATAGTTTATGTGGGGGGCATCACTTTTGGAGAACCACAACATATAATATTCTCAGGGCTAGGTACTTCTGGCCTATTCTATTCACCGATGTTTGTGAAAAGATCAAATCTTGTGTCAAGTGTCAGAAATTCTCTGGAAAGCAGCAACTCAAGTCTTTTCCATTGAAGCCCGTGGTAGCTTCAGGACCCTTTCAGCAGTGGGGCCTAGATTTTATTGGGAAAATTCATCCTGCTTCTAGTGGTCAACATAGGTGGATCTTGACTACCATGGATTACTTTACTAAGTGGATAGAAGATATCCCTACAAGGAATGCTTCCCACAAGGTGATGATTGGATTTCTTGAGGATATTATGGCGAGGTTTGGTTGTCTGAACATAATTTCCACTGATAATGCTGCATCATTCAATGCTAAACCATTGATCCAGTTCCATGAATAGTTTGGAATCACATTGATTCACTCTACTCCTTACTACCCCCAAGGGAATAGACTGGCAAAGTCCTCTAACAAAATCCTTATAAATATCATCAAAATACTGTTAGAGGACAACAAGAAATCATGGGATTCAAAGCTCAAATTTTCTTTGTGGGCTGACATAGTAACAAGAAAGATATCCCTTGGTCTTTCTCCTTTCCAGTTTATGTATGGAGTTGAGGCCATATTTCCTTCTCAGCTTGCCTTTCCTGTCACAAAATTCTTCCAAGACAACCAAGGAGAGCCGAATGATATGATCAAAAGAATACAACAGTTGGTAGAAGTGCAATAGACTAGGGAGCAACTTTTGAATAAAGCGCATGACCATCAACAGAGGATCAAACAAGATTTTGACAAGAAGGTAAATAAAGAGGATTTCCAGCTGGGAGACCTAGTGCTCAAGTGGGATGCACCAAAGCAATACAAAGGCAAGCACGGTAAATTTGAAGCCTTATGGATCGATCCCTTCAAAATTTCTGAGGTATTTTTGAATAACACTTACAAGTTTCATAATTTGGAGGATGAAGAAGTTTTTGGTGGCCCTGTCAATGGGCATTTTCTGAAAAAGTACTTTGCTAGATCCATGAATGGATTTCCATTCCATTGTAAATATCATCTTTCTTTTATTTTTGTTTTAATAACTGACCCCATATCCCTAGGATAAGGCACTAAAAATACTTGTTCTTGGTAGCTTGGAGGGAGCATGCCATCCCCTGTGGAGCCAATGTTATTACACTAAGTTTCCTTGGGTCTTTAGCCCTTGGTTTTTATTTTTCTAAGCCTTTAGAATTTTTAATTTTGATTTGTTTCTTAAAGGTATGATTTACTTAGGTTACCTTAGTAAATAAAGGCTTAAGTCATGACTCAAGTTTTGATCCTCACATAAACTTTTGGCCTAGGTTCATTTTCTTGGCTTATGTTTTGACCCCCTTCATGACTTTACACTAAGATTGACTCACCCCACGACCAGATTGACTTGACATGTCACCCTCCTCACTCATGCCTCCATATCCTTGCCATGTTGTCCCTTTGTCCTATGCTTAATTGTCAAATCATTTTTTGAAATGGGAGTGTTGCCAACTCACTAGGAGTTTACGTAGCGCACTCCCTATCCTTCATCCTTTACCATGATTTGTTATCATAACATTGATTTCACGTCTACCTTGTTTTCATCACCGTGGTTAGTTAAAATATGCCTTCGAGGATTCATATTTATGATCTTGCTATCATTTTTCAAATTTTGAAAGCTCAAAACTCTACGCTGCAAAAACTACCAGTTCAGACAAGTTGGCAGTGGAGCTATAGGATCGGTTGTTGAGGTGGATTTGGACGTCGATATGCTCGTGATACTCTCCTAAATATATACAACACTCCATGCTATCATCGAATTTCCAGGTATCCCATGGTTTCCCCCCTCTGCATATCAATTCCGGGTAGCAATTATAGCCTGGAGTTCTCGTAGCGATCGTGCCTACAGAATTGGAAAAATACCCTTCCCTCATGATTTATACCAATTCTCCCTTCACATAGATCTACAATCACCATCACCTGGTTTTCATTCATAAGACATCTACTTTCCTTTCTCCCAAGTTTTGAATGCCCAAGCAAACATTACCTCTTGTATGCACGTTGTGCTACCTAAAATCGATGATGAAGTGACATTGCATTTTCCCTTGCTTCCTCTACCATTTGAATTGGACTGTTTTCGACCCAGTTTTCAAAGAAAATTGCAGTGATCTCCTTCTTCACCTTATTATTCCTCAGTTTTAAGATTTATGAACAGAAAAGGGAGGGAAATTCATAGCAATTGTTTCCTAATCTAGCAACCAGTTTGAGTTAGGGGATATTCCTGGAAAGGGGTAGCCACTATTCACTATCAAATTCTTATTGAAGTCTGACTCTTTGTTTTCCTGGCCATCACTGCTCCATAACTTTTAAACCTTTCATCCTAAATTGTGGAGACTCCTCAGAAGAAGAAGTTGCACAAGGGAGGTACTGTGGTTAGAACTGAACCTGTAGACATGCATTTATTTGAGGCAGAGCCCATGGCTAGAGAAGTTTTTCAAAGGGTGGGTTGCCTTACTTTCTGCCAAAACATACAGAGGGGTCATCCTGAGATGGAAATGCAATTTCCCTCACATTTGATGGCCTAAAGACTAAGGTAGGGGACCTAGAATTTGAGGTGCCTAAGACCTCTATTTCAGAAACTACAGGGATCCCTATCATAGGAGAGAAATGGTTTAAATCCATGGCTTTGAATGCATCCTTTTCCAAAGACTTCCTTAAGCCAGAATATCAAGCTGACAATCTGTCCAAAGGGGTACCAAGAATTCATTTGGTTGGAGAGTTTGATCAAATGTTGAAGATCATTCAAAGGTACTTCACATGTGAGGGGAGGTTCAATACACTATACCAGTACCATATAAGGCTTCTGCTGCATTTTACTAGCAAAGATGAAATGGACATTCCCTTCTATTTGTTGAGAAGTATAGGAAAAATGTCAGATAGAGTTCAATCCAAATCAAAGGCTGTGGATACTAGCATTTTTCATTCTGGGTTCATTAGAATGTTGGTTTCTTAAGAGTTGAGAAAGAGGAACATCTCATGGGAACACTTCATTGCTTCTGCTCACATTGATCTAAAAATGAAGAAGACTTGTAAACTTGAAAATATTTGCAAGTAAAGTTTATGTGTTAAAAGCAAATGGATCAACTTTGCAACACATCATTAATAGGATTTACTCATTTAAGATTCATATAAACAATAGCATAATCAATGAACATAATCACATAAACACAACAAATGATAAAGGAGTTCACCCCTCTCTTAGGCTACATCTCCTGGTCCAACTTACAATGGATCATTATTATTAATTGCTCAAAGTGCTAAAAAAACGTGCTTTACAATGCTCAAATTGACCAACAAACTGCTCCAATGGCTTCAGAGTGTCCAAAAACCCCTAGCTTGGCTTTTTCGGCACCTCGTTTGGCCAAAAAACGAAGAAGTTAGGCTTCTTGAAAGTCCCCTCTTCAAGCTTGTTGTCTCTACATCTACAAATCACACCCTTGTTCATTCAACCTAGCACACACTCTATTTAAAACGTAAAAACCTGGCACCGAATGCAACCGTGTAAACGATGCGAACTGTAGGACGGTTATGGGCGCGCCAACCCCTAACTGCCTAGCACTCGGGCACATAAGGGTCACGATATGACCTCGGGCTAGTAAACAAAACTTAACCATTTCAAACCCCCACGCTCCCGGTTGTGGTTACATGTGGTCATACATATAACCACGAGCTTTAAACATTTGAATTACCCTGCGCACGTACCAACAGAGGGTATGGTCATATGTACCGTAAATGTGACCGGGGGATGGATCCCGTTGTAACACAACTCCCACATAAGCAATGGTCATATGTATTTAAAGCATAGAACCGTGGGTCGGGGCTAAGCCCCGGACCGACCCCCCACCATTTACAATAATATTCAAATTGAAATATATTTAAAACCATATGGTTAATAAGGAACAACGTGTGGGCTAGTGGTAGCCCACACTCTACCAAAGTGCGGAGCCAAAGGGGAGGTCCAGGGTTCGACCCCCACGGACCCCATTCAATTTTAAACAACAACCAATAGCCAATACCGAGGTGCCACGTGGCAGCCCATGACTGGGCCACGTGGCACCATACCATTGACAAAAAATGATGCCACGTGTCACAGCCTAATTCGACCACATCTGCCAATAAAAAATAGCCACATCATCACATGCCACATCAGCATACGATCGTACGGTCTCTGCCACGTCATTGTACAGTCCTGCCACGTCAGCCTATACGGATTGCACAGTCAACGCCCTTTTTTTTGTCTGTTTGATGATTCGAACAGATCGCAATATCTATCGCTCCCGATGTCCGTTTGAGACGAAACGAGTTGCGTTGGGTTCAAAACGATGAGGCCTACGCTCTCGTTTGATTTGAAGTAATTTTGAGCACTTTGAATTTTTGAGCAAAATTTGATCTCCTGATCACACATGAAATTAGAAATAGCAGTTACTCCTCAGTCACAGATACTAAGCCCTTTTCCATCCACCAGTGCTGCTCCAACATGAGCGAGAAAGAAAATAACGAGTAAGGTCCTTGTTCCTACACTAGAATTAGAAGAGGTCCCTTCCTCTACTAAATCCACAACCAAGAAAGGAAGGAAACTACACTTTTCTTCATCTCCTTCAACAGCTAGCACCAAGGTCAAAAATCCTTTCATAAGGTCATCAAATCTTAAAGGGGTTGTTGAAGAACATGTCCTACCAAAGGTTTCCATTCTAAAGAAGAAGAGAGATAAGAGAAAAGGCATTGAGAAGCCCGTTGAGATAGAAGAGGTAATCCCTGTGCAGTAGGAAGATGAAGCCATAAAAAATCCTGTTGATGTTGTCCACATCACCACTCCACCTAGCAACCAGACCTTCAAAAGATTTATTAAAAAACTCAGGGAAGCTAGGAAGGAGGTGGCTTGTCTGAAATTTGAATTCCTATCTGAAAGGATTAAGATGAAGGAGCTCATGGATGGTTACAATCACACTCTTGATTTATCAAGATTTGCAGCAAGAAGAGACCAACCTCTTCATAGGAAACTCAAGAACCTCTATAGGCAAAACAAATACTTCCAGTCTCAGAAAATAAATCTCAAAGCATAGTTGCAACAATTCCAAGATGATATGGCTCAAAGAAACTTGAATGTGTTGGTTGAAGCTGCTATTGAAAAGGAGAAGCCAATAGCCAAGGAAAGCTTAGATCCAATGAAGAAGATTGTTACTACTAAAGGGAAGCATGTTGATGTGCCAAAGGGAAGTCCTCCTTCCACGAGAAGGAGTGTCACTATACAAGCTTCTAATGCATACTACTCAAGGTTTTTGGTGTTTTGAAAAGAGTTAATCTTTTCAATAGAAGTAGCACAGACATTCTGTAGCACTATGGAACTACATGATTGTCTAATTTTCATATACTATCAGTCTGCCACCTATAACGCTACCTAATCGACTAAGACTGGTGTAGTGATGGTGCCGCTAACTTCCTGTGGGTGCTACCAAATATGTCAGCAGTGAAATGATGGTGCTGGGAATTCAACTGGGTGCTACCGAATTGCACACAGATACACAAGTAGATGCTACTGAAAATTTAACAGAGATTGAATTCTGCACAAAGACATACAGTCTCGATGCTACCCATTCGACATGCCTATTTTGGAGGTCGTGCTACATAATTACAGGGAATTTGGTGGAGGCGCTACAAAATCTCGCTACCCAGAGCACTACCGAATGATGCTACCAACAGGTACCGTGAATCAAGGGGTTCGAATTATCATCCTTGTCAGTGGCTGATGATGTGGAGAAAGACAAAGATGGTAGCTGGCATCATGATGACAGTTTACATGCCTCTGAAGGACACTTGGAAAGCAGGGAGATGCACATCAAAGAATATCAAGTCAGTTCAAAGTGGGTTGGATCAGTAGCCAACACTTCACTTTTTTATAGCTCAGTTGTTAGAGGAAATAACTATTTGGAGATTTTCATGGGAGGAAGGCCAACTCGCACCTACAACTATTTCCTTTCCTTTTTGTTATAAATAGATAGTATAAATGCTTTAGTAGGTTCGAATGGTTTAGCTAGGCTCCCTTGTTTTGTAATATTTTGATGAAGCTAATGGTTAATTGGTTATGTACTTGATTTGAGACTTCGTGATTAATATAAGTCATCTTTCTTACTCCAACTTATTTGCCTATGATACTGAAGTATTCATGATTGAATGATTCACATGAATTGTTGTAGTGATATTATGATGAATGTTTGATTATAGCATTATTATGATGTTCTTCAGTTTCCTTAAACTTTGAATTCAAGAAGATCTTGTGTTTGAGTTTTTCTTCCTTAGGTTGCTTGAAGACCTGATGTCCATAGCAGACCTCTATATTTTCCTCACCAAAGTCTTCCCTCTATTCACCTTTACTCCCACTTATTGATTGAATTTAATCAAGACCTCAATTTCTTGTGCATGCTAGCCCAGATTTCTAAGTTAGAACATTATTATCTTGAGTCTTGTCCATTTGACCTCTTTAAAACTCATTTACATTTACACATAACCTGATGGGTACTAGGCTTACCTTCTATGCAATCTGAGGGTGATTCCTAATGCTAACACCTCCAAAAAACAAAATGATGTTATTCGTAAAACTGTTTTTTGATTCGAGGGTTGATTTTAAGATTTTAGTTGCAACAATATTGGTTGTTAAGGCCATGGTTTTAAATAAATTATCATTTTAACCTAAAAAATATAAAGGGGTTTTACTGATAGAACCATTTTTTGATTTGAGGGTTGATTTTAAAGATTTTGTTAGCAACATTACAAGTGATCGTTGTAAAAGCTTGTAATTTTAACCCTAAGAAAAAAAATGGTGCTACTGGTGGAACCACTTTTCGATTTAGGGGTAGATTTTAGTATTTTTTGTGCAAAAACATGGGGTTTTAGTACTAGATCTCTTGTTTTGAGGTCACAGTTCTCGTTAGGTTGGTATCTATGTTTTGTGCTAGGTTCTATGTACCAAGCATCCTTGACAATTTTTGTCACTACCAAAGAAGAAAACAATGTGGATTTAACTTAGTGCTTCTCCATATTTTTTTACTTTGTATAGTTTATGATGTACTTCTTTCATTGTGACTAGTCACACTTTCACTTGAAACTATGATGCAAATAATTCCTTTGTTACAATAATAACAAGTGACATCCAAACTAGTCATGAAGAGTTGAAAAACTTCTATGAAACCACTAATAGTAAGTACCAGAAGATCCTTCACATTCACAAGATGATTATACACATCTTGTATGTGAGTCATGTAATCTATAACAATTTCATTGTCACTCATCCTCGATGCATACAAATGATTGTGCAAGTAGAGTATCCTTGCTTTATTTGAGGTTTCATATAAGTTTTGCGACATGGTCCAAATCTCATGTGCACTCTTTGAATTCTAGATGTGAGGAATAATGTGATCTACCAAAGTCATGTGCACTCTTTGAATTATAGATGCGAGGAACAATGTGATCTACCAAAGTAGATTTTATGATAAATTTTCTTCGCATATTCATCTCAATATTTAAACTTTCCCAGTTTAGCTCCATCAAGGGGAGTAGTCTCCCTACCCTCCACAAGTTTCAACACTTTATGCGTTGTTAACACATTCCATATTCTAAATTTCTAGATAGGGAAATTCTTTCCACTAGTGTAATGTTGAGAACAAGAATGGTCAAAGATGATATCATCTCCCCTTTGCTTCACAAATTCTTCAAAATGTAACAACTATCAAACAAGATCAAGCTTGGCTCTAATATCACAATATTATTGATCCATAATTCAACAAGGATTTGATTCAACCAATAAATCAAAGATCAAAGCGACATCAACTCCGATCTCAATGATTCTCTACCAAGAACAAGAATGGCTATGATAACATCTTGGAAATTTCAACTAGTAAGATTTTAGGTCCTAGAGTGCCAAAATTTCACAAGCAAAGGTTTACTAGTGCATTGCTTACTTTGATAAACACGCCTAGACTATTATCTACTTTAGTACCAATGTGATTAAGGCTTACACAACCAACAAAACACTTTATGATAAACTCGTAGGATCATGGTTCCTACACAACAATTCAATGCACTATTTTGCAAGGTTAATAAATCATAGTAGCACACACCAATCCTTTTGGAGAACATTGGTTAACATTGTGTTATGCTACTAAGTAAGAAGTTTCTAATGCTAACATAAAAATATAATATTTCAAATAATCACTTAAGCATCATCCAATAATTCAGTGCATAAGAAATACAAGTAAAACATATATGTAGAAAAATAACTTTGACAACTAAAAACTACAAATCTACCTTAGAGTACATATAAACCTTTAATTCAGATATCGCACTGTGCGACATATTTTCCCACACAAAAAAGGTTACTTATCTCTAGATCATACTTCACATTTGTTTGTCTCACTGATATAAGTATCACTATTCGTGGATCAGTGCCTCACACTCTTACAAGTACTGCATAATTTGATATTTTCATAAATCTCAACCAAGAGAGCTCACACTCTATAAATATATATTTGGAACAATGATCAACTATGACCATGTCATCGATTACCCTCCAAGTTAGCTCCTTAATCCGGGGTTAATGTCTTTGATGTTGGCCAAGCTAGTGCCCAATTGTTTGGTGATCAAATCTCACTAGATCAATTATCAAAGTTGACTGTCATGAATACTCCAATAGTTGCATCCACATCAATATCCCATGTTTCCTTGACATTGTTGTGTTTTGCATGTCTCCATTCTTAACTAACCCATGCATGCCCTTTTTACTTCACCATGCACTTCACTTCCTTCAATGTGTTAAAAATTTTCATTTCAATTTTTAACACATATAAATCTGGATCTTATAAGTACCTCAAGGTTACCAAGCTTGAGTTTGATATCACGAGTTCTTAATAGTTTAAATATTATGTTATGTGAACACAAGAAATTCAAAATATACATAATTGAGCTTCACAACCTCAAGGTGCATATCAAACTCAAATTTAGTTGTGTTTAGGCTAATGCCTATATTTAGTGCACCTAATGTATTGTTTGGAATCAATGCATATGCATTGTTATACACACAGTGCATGCACACACACATAGATTATGGATCACCCCCACCCTAATGGGTTGTAGAATGCATCTCACTTCTCTTATATCAATTATATCCTACGGGGTCAAGGGTTGAAATTCCTCCTATATATGATACATCAACCTTAAATTTAGTCACTGATAACCAATCCTATCTTGGTGTTCTTCCATGTTATGCTCCTCTTCCTCACCTCATATATTAGGACACGCTTCTCCCAAATTGTGGTATGGATACTCCTCCTTTACACTGTAGGCTAAGCCTATAGATCCTAAATACTCCGATCTCTCTTTATTGGTGAACACTTTGGATTTTGATGTTAAAGATCTTCATACAATAATGGGATATTGAGATTGTATTAACGAAAACTCAAATATAAGCTAGTTTTGAATATGGTTTGCAAGTTAAAAAACATATTCAAAACTAGATTATATTTGAGTTGTCGTTAATACAATATCAATATCCCATTATTGTATGAATATATTCAACATAAACATCCAAAGTGTTCACCAATAAAGATAGATCATAGTATTTAGGATCTATAGGCTTAGCCTACGGTGTAAAGGAGGAGTATCCATACAACAATTTGGGAGAAGCGTGTCCTAATATATGAGGTGAGGAAGAGGAGCATAACATGGAAGAACACCAAGATAGGATTGGTTATCAGTGACTAAATTTAAGGTTTATGTATCATATATATAGGAGGAATTTCAACCCTTAACCCCGTAGGATATAATTGATATAAGAGAAGTGAGATGCATTCTACAACCCATTAGGGTGGGGTGATCCATAATCTCTGTGTGTGTGCATGCACTGTGTGTATAACAATTCATTGATTCTAAACAATGCATTAGGTGCACTGTATATATATATATAAAGACAGGTAGATTTTCATTATAAAAGGTGGTTGTAGCTATTGTTGAAACTACAAGTTCTTACAAGGAATTCCAAGATGCGGAGAGGTATCTGGCATGAGAGGAAAGGAGACCAACCTATGATGCTCTATGAATGATAATTTAGATACAAAATTTCTCACCTCTTTCCAAGCATAGATTCTAACATAGGAATTTAACAAAAAAACTACTTTGCACATCAAAACAATACATGTTTATGTTGAATTTTGTGATCGAATTCTTGTCACCATTGGTTGCGATACTGATTGATTATTTTTATTCTTCCCTACTATTCTCCAAACTTCTTTGGAATATGGAGGTGTTATTTCTAATCCAACCATCCCCAAATTTTCTCGATTTGAAGGATTTGTCTTCTTTGTTGCATCGGCTTTATCAACCTCTTTTTCCCAACTTGCCACTAGATGGGAGTTGGGGAGAGCCTTACTTTCTTCTCCCGGATCAAGAGAATCTGAATCCTTTATTATTGGGCGAGGGACCAGAGCTGGCCGATTCATAGCAATCTCCCAAGTAGATGGACCATTAGAATCGGGTTTCAGATCTTGGGTTGTGGAAGAATCTCAACTAGGTGAATATGAATCTGGAGTAAGTGAAGAAGGTGACCAACTGATTTTTATAATTAGTTTGTGATCCTCATTGGAGCCATTCCACTAGGTTGATTTACGTTGTTGATTCCTAACCTTCATGTTTCCCTTAGGGAATTGTGTTGTTATGCACCCTATTTCAAAACAATCCCTACATCACAGGGAAATTATTTCGTAGTCCAAATTTTGTGTCCATGAGTAGTTTTTTCCAGACATATGAAGTTACACTGTGAAGTTCAGTTTCTTTACTTGCAAAATGATACTTCCCTAAGGAAGATCCAATAGAATTAAGAGAAGAAGAGCCCCAAAAATGAAAGAACAGATTTAGGAGTTTGACCCAAACATGAGTTGAAGAAAGAACAACACTCAAAGGATTGAAACAAGGAGTCCAAGGCATCATACACAAACCCGACTTTTCCCAAAACCAGGGGAAAGAGTTGAGAATCAGATCCCTATCTTCTACAAGATCAAACTCGGTGATGAAGAAAACCTTAGGACAAGGGTGAATGAACAAATCTTCCTTAATCAAGGGCTTCCAGAGGGAATAAATTCAACCATTGAAATCCACCAACCGTGACCAAAGACTGATGAATTGAAAGATTAAAATGCTTGCCTAGAAATAATCTTCCTCATTTTCAACATCGTGACCCATGAGAAGAGATATTGTTGGGGCTTCTTGAATTGAGAAAGAAGCAGAGGGGGGAGAGGAAACATGATTCTTAGATTTAACGACATCACTGTAATAAAAGGACGCATTTCCCATGACGTTGGAAGAGGGAGGCACACATGGCTCAATGACACCACAACTTGGACTGGAAGCCAGACTCGCCATCAAAGAAAATCAATAGTCTCCCGAGGCCGAGATGCAACCGAGAAAGAAAAGGGCGGCTAGGGATAAACCTTAGCAGTAGCGACTGAGCACAAAAACAACATCTCACTTGTGTTTGATGTAGCTCATATATATTAATACCTATGTATGTAACTATTATTAAAAGAGAAAGCATATGTTTGTTGGATTTATAATGTCAAATTTTTATATTAAACACAAAAAAAGATACATGAGAGATTGAATTGTTCAGTTTCAATGGGTCATATTTTCCTTTTCCAGTGAATAAATATAAATCTAAAATATCATCACATTGCAAACACACTACAAGCCAAAACAATTATAGTATGTGGTGCCTCAAGCAACAAAAAATAGTTTATACAACGATCATGAGAGTGGGAGTTGACTTGATCATGGGTTGTGGACAACAAGTTAGGTTATCAACAAACTTGGTTGAGTTTTTGCAGAGACGAGGTTATATAACACTTAAGGATTGTAGTGATCATGTCAATACATCCATGTGGGTTTAGGCCTAGAAATTAGATAATGATTTGGGTTTAGGAGGATGGAAGAATAATTGAGAAGACTTCATCATTGAGCCAAAACGAGCCCACATAAGGATTAGGGAAGAACCAAGTAACATCATTTGGCTGAAGAATAAGGTGGGTGGTGATTACATGGTAAAATATGGTTATCAATCCTTGGCGATGGTTTCTTAGGATCCTTCACTCTAGTGGTGAAACAAGATCTGGAAAATCAAGGCACCTAAGAAGACAAATATTTTCATGTGGCTCGCCTTAAAAAACAAGGTTTTGACCTTAGAGGCATGCCATAAGAGAAATAATAAAGGTCCTAATTATTGTGTGCTCATCAAGAAGGATGAGGAAACAATGTTACATATTTTCATTCAGTTTCCCTTCATACAAAAAATTTAGGGTGATATTGACAAGTGTTTGAACAAAAGAGATCTGTGGAGCAAGAGAGAGCTTGCACTTTACCTCAAAGATGTTGAATTTTCGTCTCAAACAGTTAACTAGATTAGTGTTCTTTTACTTTTAAACAATTAGCACAATAACTACATATAAAGGATTAGTGAAAGAATAACATCCACAACATACACAAGATTTACCCTGGGAAAACCCTATAGGGGAAAAACCCAACAAACTTCCTCAATATAGATTCACCAACCAAGAACAATGCCTCTCTCCAAGAGAGAACTAACAAAGCAGAAGATCCTCCTCAAACCCTTGACTAGGGAAGAGTAGCACACCACATAACCAAGATATACTCGAGAAGTAGACCAAGAACCTCCACAACGTCACCTCCTTGTTGCAGTAGTGTCTCCCTCTAAGACTTGCACACTTCTCTTCTTAGCCACAAAACTTGTGTTGTGTGTATTCAAATGAGGCGATGGCCTCTCTTATAAATAGTAGTTGACTAGCCTAAAATTAGGCCTCGACTGACCTGACACTTTATCTTTCTATTTTACATTTTACTTTTCAAGGCACAATAGGGCTGGATTTTACCAAGGCACAATAGGGTCGACTTAACAAATATAATATAATAATATTCTTTAGGGTTTTGTCTTGGTCAAATAAAATAAGAATATCTTATGAAGCTACTCAAACTCCAACACTCCCTCTTAGAAAGGAAGGTACTCTTCTCGTCATGATCATGATCAATGCTTCTGCGCTTCTGCACACCTGGTCATTGTCTTTTTGTCAATTACGTATCTATGTCATAGGAAGTTCTACACTTTCACTAGAGTAGCGTACCATCCTTCATTTGTAGTATCATACCAACCTGTGTTGGGGTAATATATCAGCCTGTGTTGGAGTACCAACCTACATTGGGTTAGCATACCGGCATGCATTGGAGTACCAGTCTGTGTTGAAGTACCAACTTGCATTGGGGTAGCATACCAACCTATGTTGGAGTAGCAACCTGTGTTGGGGTAGCATACCAGCCTGCGTTGGAGTAGCATACCAACCTGCGTTGGAGTACCAACCTACATTGGGGTAACATACCAACCTGCATTGGAGTACCAACCTGTTCTAGGGTAGCATACCAACCTACGTTGGAGTACCAACCCACGTTGGGGTAGCTCCCACTATTAGGGATTTCATCACTTCATCACAACAATAATTGATTTCTATTAATGAAAGAATTGTAAAGAGACTGTAAAAATACAGAGTGCAAGACTCACTAGAATGGTGGTAGATTTATCTCTGAGAAGAGATGTGACGACTACACTCATTTGCCATAAGATCATTACAATGAGCCTATGAAGGCCTTTTTATGATAAACAGGAATTCCAAAACCCTAGACATCTAAAAACCTAACCCTAGGAGATGAAACGCCAAAAGTCATGTGGGCCTCGTTTGGGTAAGTTAGTACATTAACTTCCCAGGGTCGTAACTTTTGCATACGATCTCTGTTTTATGCGTGTGATAGGTATTTTCGAGAACTACATATTAGATTATCAAAATTTGACTCTGTCTATAGTTTGACTATGGTGAGCCAAAAAACACTATTTAGGGGCCCAAAAATGGCCCTATAAGTACAACAAGATGTGATGACATGAAAACATACAAAATAAGCCAGTTGGATTAGGAGGGAGGCCACTAGTATCCACCTAGAAGATGTGTAGGGCTTCCGAAAGCCCTGAAAGTGTAGAACCCACAATTACAAGGAAGTATAGAAGAACATGTTGTACTAAAAACTATCAAGAGGATCCAGTTTGAAGAGGTCGATGGCCACCAATATCCACCTGGATCAATCACTTCCCACTACCAGGGAACACATCTCACTACTGGAGAAAACAATCACTTCTCACTGCTGGAGAAGTATTTTTGGACCACTCCAAGCTTGTCTCTGAAATGCTCAAACTTAACTCTGGACAGGGCCTTGGTCAATACATTTGCTACTTGTTTGTCGGTGGAAATATACTAGAGATTTACTGCTCCCTTATGTACCATGTCCCAAACATAGTGGTACTTGATATCGACATGCTTGGACCTGTCATGACACACTAGGTTCTCTGACAAATTTATGCAACTATGGTTGTCACAAAAGATACATGTTTCCTCCAACTCGAGATCAAACAATCCTGTAATCAACTTCCGAAGCCACACTACTTCGCCACAAGCTGAACATGTTGCCACATACTCTGCCTTTGCAAAATTGAGTGCCGCACAACTCTTCTACCTACTAATCTAAGAGATCACAGCTAATCCCAAACTGAAGAAACATCTGGATGTACTTTTCCGGTATGGGAAACTGCCTTACCAATCTGAATCAGTGTAGCCTTGCAATCTTATCTAGCGATCCAAGATATATCTGAGTTCATAATCAATTGTACCCTTTAGGTACCTCATCACACATTTTGTCATAATCAAGTGAACTTGTCTAGGCTTAACCATGTGCTGAATCAATGTGTTCTCCGCAAAACATATATCTAGTGTTGTGTTTGCCAAGTACATCAATGAACCAATCATCTGCATGTATATGGTGGCATCCGATGTCTCTAAAGCTGTAACACAAAACAACTTCAAGTTAGCTATCATCGATGTAGATATGGCCTTAAAATCCAACATCCCAAACCTCTTCAGGATCTCCATTGCATATTTTCCTTGGCTAAGGAAAGTCCCATTCAATATATTCCATATCTCCAGACCTAAGAAGTAATGCAACATGCCTATGCAAGATACCAGATATATAAAATATGCAGAACAAGAACGAAATGCTAGAAATAACAGAATAACAGTGAAATATCCAGCATAATCTTCACAATACACAGAAATGATATACGAAATAGCAACAGAAATAGCACTTGAACAGAAACGTAAATGATATACCAAATAGCAACGTAAATGCGACTTGAAAATGTAAATGCGACTTGATCTTTATAGCAATGTTCATGTGTCTCTCGAGGGGTAACCTCCAATCGAAAATACTGCTACAATAATACAAGCTAGGGTTCTTTGGCACCACTCCCATTTATACCTGCTAAAAGAAGCATCTAGAGGAAGATCCCAGCGGAAGCTTCTGCATGGGTCTTCTTACATCCGCCTTTATTCTATTTTTATTGAAAGGTCTTATTAATATTGACCTGCCAGCATCCTAATACATTAATCTACCTATAAAGGTTAGGACCTTAACATGTCCGGCCTCTTTAAAAAATGTTCTTTGTCCCGGGTTTGAGATGTGGAAACTGGGCCGCAGTATCGGTAGCCGGTTCCCAAGTGGTATCTTCTGGAGTCATATCTTTCCATTGGAATAACACTTCCTTGATGGTACTCTATTGAATATGACACTCTTGTTGGTCCAAAAATGCTTGTGTTTGTAGCAAAATGGATCCTTCTTCCGCTAATTGAAGGTTGGTTTGAAGTTGGCACCGCTCCACCACCTCTTCGTGCGGTGGAGAACATGGAAAAATGGATGTAGCTTCGAATCGACCGGTAGAGCTTAATCGAGGCAAAAAACTTGTCCCCCACACTTTAGAACTGTGTAAGGGGCCATAAAATTTGGGGTGCTAGCCTCACACAACGACCTACTTCGAGGGAAGTTTGTTTATATGGTTGTAGCCAAACACCGACTCTTCTACAAATTCGTCAGGCTCGAATGCACTTGACCGCTTTTGTCGCTTCATTCCGCTCGGGCCATGACCAAGTTATCTTTAAGGTAATGTATGATAATCTCTGACCAGAAGTGTGGTCGACGGCCTGGACCTTCGAGGTACCCGTAAGTATGAGAGAACCCATCCAGGCTTCATTCCATAAACCGCTTCCAAGGAGTCAAGGCGCGAAGGGTCAGATGGTATGTAGTGTTGTTCACTATCTCGCATGAGGGTGTCCATTGAGCCCACTCTGTGTTGTTTTTCCATGCAAAGCACCTCAGAGAATTTCCAAACACTTGTCGACGACTCTCGCTTGACCATCCGTCTGATGCATGGGCCGAAATGTTCAATTGTGTGCCTTGTAATTTAAAGAGTTCTTGCCAAAATTGCTTGTGAAGGTTGGGTCTCGACCAGAAACAATAGATTTTGGCATGCCATGAAGCTTGAAGACCTTATCCATGAAAGTTGAGCCACCAGATGCAGAATGGGTGGGGAAGAGCACAAAATGGGCATACTTAGAAAGGCGATCCAAAACCACCACTATGACTGATTTATCCCCCGATTTAGGTAAGCCTGTAAAAATCCATAGATATATCCTTCCTTCCAAACATCGTGGAATTGGAAGCTGGAGGTGCCTCGAGATTTGATCAAGCTTCTCCCTTGTTGCGCTGGCATACCTCACATTCACCCAAAAACTTACGGATGTCCGCTTCTTGCTACCATCCTTAAAAAGGGAACGTTTAACTCTCATATGTTGTTTTAGTGGAACCCCGAGGCCCCGGCCAGGTGTAGCATGAAGCCGACAAGACAGCGGATTTGAGCTTGATTGTTTACTTAAATACAAAACGGCCTTTGTATCGAAGCTCATCCCGGCGCCAAGAGTACTGGGAGCTCAGACCTTGTTCTTCGCTTGCCGAATTAGATGCAGCTTTTGGGGGTCTTGGTAAACCATTCTTGGCAGCACTTTGTAGCCACTCAAAAGCAATGAAGGGAAAGAGAAAAAGGGATCCCTTCGCTCTTCATATTTCCCTGATAGTGCAGACCTCGCTACTAAGCATTGTCTTTGCCCCTTGTAAATTATCTCTTCATAATCATAGCCAAAGAGCTTAGTGACCCATTTTGTTGCTCCCCGTGGAGGAAATGCGTTGTTCCGTAAAGTATTTGAGGCTTTGATGATCCGTCTTAATTTGGAATCGCTGCCCCAAGAGATAAAGGGATTCATAATTCAACCGCATTTAATGGCCAACAACATTTCTTTTCATAAATAGGTTTTCCTGCATTCTTTCTGACAGCTTGTTTGCTCGTGAAAGGCCAAAAGGTCGACTCCTGCATGTTAGATACCTAATTCCTTTCCCTGGATGCGTTTTATTCCAACACAAATGTCTTTTTCGTAATCTCGAGAGCCAACTGAGTGGTGCACATATTACCCTTTAAAGTTTGAAAGCTTGATCAGCAGCTGGGGTCCAAGTGAAAGATTCTTTTTAAGGAAAGCCATGAGAGATGCTGCAATCTTCCCATAGTTCTCGACTTTAATCCTATGACACATCCCGTGGAGGCCCAAAAATCCACGAAGTCTTTAGAGTCTTAGGGTGCCAATCTTGCATGGCTTCAATCTTTTCTGGTCCACCCTGACGCATCCTTGCCCATTAGATGACCCAAGTATTCGACTTCATATGCACCAAAATCACATTTTAATCAGCTCAGGAAAACTGCACAGAGCTTGTAATGGTGGACTCTTTATCCACATGAGTTGGATGGTCTCTTCCGTTCTTGCTATATGAGGGATGACGGCCAAAGAAAAAATCCAGGACAAAATGAGGACGTAAGAAAAGGGACGAAATACATGCCCATGAGGCTCAAAGGTGGAGGGGGCGTTACAAAAAAACCAAAGGGCATGACAAAAAATTCACAGTGGCCCTCAAGGAGTGCGAAAGGTCAGCCTTAGGAATGTCGTGACTCTTTCATACGATCCGTGATAGCCCAAGCTTCAAGATCAAGTTTTGGTGAAGAATTGGGCACCACTCAACCAGATAAGGTCATTAATGACCGGAATGGGGAATTTGTCTTGATGGTGAGTTTATTGAGGGTACTAAAGTCGTGACACATGCCAAGAACCTTCTTTCTTAAGACCATGGATTTCACCCTGGCAGGAGTAAGGACTCGCTAGGACGGATGAATCGGACAAGTAGCGGAGAGTTCTCGGACCATTTTTTCAATTTCATTTTTCCGCAAAGGGGTGGCTTATATGGACGTATGTTGGGGGAAGGCTCGGGACAAGGGAATGGAATGATCATGGACAATCAAGGGAAGGGGGAAGTCCTCGGGGAGGAAGACCGCTTGATGTTTAGACAAGATGGCTTGGAGGTCTTGGGCACCTGTAATCCTGGCTTGAAATGGCGGCTGGAGTTGGCTATGTGACAATCAATCGACCTTTTTTGCTAATTTCTCCACAGCGATGAGAACTGATGATTTCAGGAGAACCCGCAGTTGAAATTTATGTTTGTGGCCACCTTGGTCAATTGCAGAAATGGTTAAATTTGAAAGTCCATGAGAATGGGACCTGGTTCTACGCCATTCGGGAAGACTCCACAATGTCACAACCATCCATGTCAACAGTAAACATATGAGATTTGAGGCTGTAGTCACCTATTTCCAGACGCACATTTTCACAAACATCTACATTTTCATATGAGCCCCATTGGCAATCATGATTTGGAAATTATTAACAGCGATGGATATAGTAAAGGGTTTCTTGGGCGGCGCGATGAATAAAGTTGTGGGTGGCCACTATCAACCAAGATGACGACTTTCCGGTGCTTGATATAACCGAATAGCTTGAGAGCTTGGGGCGCAGGTTTCTGCGAGAGCGCTGAGGGAAATGATGGGTTCTTTTCCGCAGGAGAGGGTCGGAAGGAGGGTTTATTTCAAGTCTCCGTGATTCTGAAATGTAAGTGTCATCATCGGCTTTGAATATCCCCGACATGGCCATAAAGAGCTTTTGTTCCTTACATTTGTGGCCCGGGAAATATTTTATCATCACGCTATAATGTAGGCTCCTTGAGTTGTCTTCCATTTCACGGGCCTACTTTGATTTTAGGGAGCGAGGGAGTAGTGGCTCACGGTTTAGCGTGGGGAAAAAGGAAGGTAGAGGAAACAATTTGTTGTGCTTCTTTGGCTTTCTTTGGTAGCCTCCACCCAAATCACAGGTCGGTTTCTTGCTGACATAATTCTTAACCTCCCCGAGGCCAATCGAAGCACTCGCGAAAGAAGGCATCACCATGCTCCTCAGTTCAAAAAGCCAGACGGGCCAAATGCGCCTATGAAATCTTCGACCGTGGCCCGGATTGCTTCATTTATTTCAAACGGCCCAAATGGTTGGTGTGCCGCACAAGCCGCTCATAAAGCTCAAGAACAAATTGGGTCCAAGCAATATATCCTGATCGAAGATTTTTCTCCATTGCCACCATTGCCAACGCTCTTGATCAAGATGGAGAACACAATACCAAAGTTTGTCCAAGTCATCCGTATTTCGCTATTGTAGAGGGAGAAGTAATGTTCCGTTTGTGTGACCCAACCGGTGGGTCCGAGCTTCATCAAATTTAGTTACATCCACCCGTGGAAGGCGAGTCCCTTGAAAGTGATGTGGTTGAAAGGGGAATGGGAAGAGGTTTCACCTCAGTCTTTTTAGGTACATCATCATCAGGGATTTTGAGTTTGGTGCGAGGGCTACAACGACAGATTCAAGTTCATTTTGACTCACTATCAAGTGAATGACGGCCATAATTCGACCGATGCATTCATGGAGGCATCACGGAAAATGGTAGCAAGAGTTGTTGCACTTCTTGTTGGGTCTCAAGTAAACCATGTTGCAGGGTGTTGAAGCGACTCTAGTTCTTGTTACACGGTATGGGCCATGATGACGGTGATCGGGGTAAGGAGCGGCAAGGGTCGATTTTTTTTTTTTTTTTTTTTTTTATTTGCTAAAATGATATGTGGATGAAAGTGATAAGGGCGAAGTGATGAGTCTAATGGAAGAGGTCTCAAATAATGGTGAAAAAAATGTGTGATGACTCAGGGTGTGGGCGGGTCAAAATTTTTTGCAAAAAATGATATGGTGGAAAGTGATAGGGCGCAGATGAGTCTAATGGAATAGGGTCTCAAATAATGGTAAAAAATTTTACAATCTTTTTTTTTTTCTTTTTGCTAAAATGCTGGTTATGCTTTGGTCCAAGAATGCCTGCAAAGATCAAATCCCAAATTCCTCAACTGTAGAGTATTTATTTAAGAACTGACATGGGGAGCGCGCGTTAATAGATCTCACCAGATAACTTGTTTAAACTGCTTATGTTCCCAAGGGTTAGGTGTTCAAGGGTTCTATGCATTGGCATTTGCCCTTGTATATAGCTCTCCTGATATACCGTATAAATCAACAGAGTACTCTACCAATATCTCGGCACTAACTAAGGAGGGATAGACTGCACTTTAGCCGTATCACCCACTGCCTGTGTACTGAGAGTATCTTCCGAAAGTGCTATTCTCTCAGGACACTATATAACCGGCCAATGATAGGGCTTATCTAATAGGGCTTCAAGTCCTGAAATGCCCCATACAAAACGTTCCATGCCACAATTAAGGTAGCAACATGGGCTATAAGGGTGGCCAACAAACGGCGCTTAAGAACCACTTGTATTTCCCTCAAGGTAGCATGAATCCTACAACCGGTTTGCGCGCCAGAACGCATGTGACCACAGGCTTTAAAGACTTGGAATATCGCCTCTACCCCGAAAAATACCCATACCGGGCCAAGGAAAGTGCCTGGATACACTTGCAAGATACCGTGATATATAAAATATGCGTAATTGTAGGAACTTAAAATGCTAGAAATAATGTAATAACAAAGTTGGAAATATCCAAAGATAATCTTCACAATACAAATGATATACCTAAATAGCAAATGTAAATAGCACTTCTGGAACAAATAGAATTTGATCTGTGATATAATGTCTTTACAAGTCTCGAGGGGGTAACCTCCAATCGAATAGCAACGCCTCATACACACATCCAAGCTTAGGGTTCTCATACCCCTAATCTCTATTTATACTAAAAAGAAGCATCTAGAGGAAGATCCTTCTAGAAGCGGAAGCTTCTATTAGGTCTTCTTACATCCGCCTTATTCTATTTTATTGAAAGGTCTTATTAATATTGACCTTTATTACATCCGAATACATTAATCTACCTATGTGCGGGTTAGGACCTTAACAGCCTAGGTCCTTCATCTCCAACTTTGCAACAAGTTTCCCCTTACTATCAACGATGAGCTTCCCACCTCTTGTTAGAAACATGTCATCCCCATACAATAATAGTAACACTAGTCTACCATCCACAACCTTGAAGTATAGGTTGGAATCTGCTTTACTCTTGGTAAATACCAAGCTCATTAGGAAACTATCTGATCTATCATATCATGTCATGGGTGTCTTCTTAGGCCCATACAAATATTTCTTCAATCTACATACGTGAGACTCCTTCTCATGTATGTTGTGGTTTCTCTATGCATACTTCTTCTGATTATTGGAACAAGTGTCTCGTCATAGTCTTCTCCCTCTTGCTGGGATAATCCTCTGGACACAAGTCAAACTTTGTACATCTCTATGAATGGTCCTGGGGAGGATTCTCCTCCTTACTAGATCGTGAGGGCTGACTCCCTCTAAACTCTAGCTCCTTCTGAGCTGGTACTTGGTGGGGCTGCCCGCCTCACCACTAGTGGAGCCATCGGCTCCTCATGATATGGCTCATCAATACTATATGGATTTGCATCTTGCAAAGTGTCATAGGACCATGCTGGTCTCTTCTTGGTTACTACAATGATTTTGGGTAGGCCCTTCTGGCTCTACAAACTCTTCTTGATGATATGAAGAGAGATCAACTGCACTAGAGGGATTTGTTTTGTTATCTTGCAAAAGTAACTTCTTCTTCTTCGGTACATGGATGCATACGGTCATGTATACAACTTGGATATTCTTCTCCATGTCTCATCTAATATGTTTCCTCTTGCAACCGTCACTATAGCTTCCCTCATAGTTATCACATGTGACCTGCTTGGAACAAGAACAACAAGAGGAAAATAGTAGACAAGAATAACACTTTTTATAATAATAAGAAATAGAAAAAACAATCGTCACAGTAGCTCCTTCAAAGCTATCACTTGTGACATGCCTAAAACAAGATTCAAAGTAGAAGTACAATAATATGAAAATGAGAACAACACTCTTCTAGTGTTTTGATCAATCATTCCTCCATGGTAACCTGAAGACAAAACAAGAAGTATCTTCTAGAGGAGATGTTAGTTATATCTAGTAAGCAGTTACAATAAGCATTTATATCCATAGTGATCACATGCTACTGAGTATTCATTGTATCTAATAGTAATAGAACTTTTTAGAGATTGTTTTCACAACTATTTACTTGTAGTGTAGTAGTTATCAAACTTGATATATGTAAATTTGAATCTTATTGATTTAATCAATCAAACACGGAACCTGGAGTCTTGTCCTCAAGAATGAGTGTTGTTGTTTTTCTTGTGAGTCTCCTTCACTCAAGATGACAAGTATTCTCTTCAACATGTCCCCTGTACTAAAACAATATTCTTTCTTGACAGAAATCTAAGTTAGGAAATGCAAGTAAACTAAAAAATATTAACCTTAATCAACCTAATACTTTGACTTTAATTTTGACCAATGGTTAGTATGATAGTCATAACTTCAACCGATCAAAATACAACCTAGATGTTCATAAGATCACAATAATGTCATAAAAATTAGAGGCATATCAAAAAAATCAAACCTGGGGTGCATTGTTCCTCTGAATGTGATGGATCTGAGATCCTTCTGGATCTACAATTGTTGTTTGGAAAAACGATCCCTTCTCCTACAAATACCTTTAAGATAATGATACAATTTAAACATATATAAGTACATACCTATGACATTATCGACAGGTAGTGTCACCATCCGACAATATAGGCAAGCAATGACGAACCTTTAAAACTTCAAAGGTGCTCTGAATTGTAATCTAAAGGTAGCTAGAGATTTTCTAGGGTAAGGCGCACTAGGACAACCAAAAATCAGTCCCAACACTTCACAAAAACTTTCACTGCAACTGGTGTTGCAAATAGCATTGTAACTAGTGTTGCAACTAGTGTGAAGTAACTGACAGGAAGGAATCGGCACGAAGGAACTAGCACTGCAACTGCAATTGATACTACAACTGCAACTAATACTGCAAACCTAGGGTTTTATTAGGAAACCCTAATTCCTCAAACTTTGAATTTCGAAATTCTGATCCAGGGACTAGATGCACCCTCCTAGGGTGAGCTCCTATATGGTCTTAATTTTCCCAATGCCCTCCAGCAAGGTGGATGATGTCACCTTTTAGGGTTTATGCAAAAACCCTCGTATGAAAAAACCCTAATTTATGAAACTTGTCCAAAACTAAAAAAAAATCCAGGGAAAAGGTGTGCTAGGGTTAGGAGAATCTTCCTATGCCCTTGTTTTTCTTAGCGAGCTCTTATGTGCTATGAAAATGCCTTCTTTCAGGCTTGCTCTGATACCATGTTGAATTTTCGTCTCAAACAATTAACTAGATTAGTGTTCTTTTACTTTTAAACAATTCGCACAATAACTACATATAAAGGATCACTGAAATAATAACATCCACAACATACACACGATTTTCCCTCGGAAAACCCTCTAGGGAAAAACCCAACAAACTTCCTCAATATAGATTCACCGACCAAGAAAAATTCGTCTCTCCAAGAGAGAACTAACAAAGTCGAAGATCCTCCTCAAACCCTTGACTAGGGAAGTGTAGTGCACCACATAACCAAGATATACCCAAGAAGTAGACCAAGAACCTCCACAACGTCACCTCCTAGCTGCAGTAGTGTCTCCCTCTAAGACTTACACACTTCTCTTCTTAGCCACAAAACTTGTGTTGTGTGTATTCAAATGAAGTGCTAGCCTCTCTTATAAATAGTAGTTGGCCAACCTAAAATTAGGTCTGGGCCGACCTGGTATTTTATCTTTCTATTTTACATTTTACTTGTCAAGGCACAATAGGGTCGACTTAACAAATATAATATAATAATATTCTTTATGGTTATGTCTTGGTCAAATACAATAAGAATATCTTTCGAAGCTACTCAAACTGCAACAAAAGACTGGTTCGACAAGGCATATTTAAAACCATTTAGAGCCTTACCATTTTTTGTTTTATGGGGAGTTTAGTTAAGTCACAACAGTTAGATCTTTGTTGAGAAAGATGTTCCAACCTTCCAGGTTTTCACTCAAACGGTGGCTTTGTACAATCTAGTTACAGGTTTTTGTTGATTCATTACTAGTTGTCAACTAGATGAATGGAAAGAAGTATATTCATAGCTTGGAGTTAAGTGACTTGGCGATCAATTTAAAAAAGGTGGTATCTATTTTCAAGACCTTCTCCATTTTCCATGTCTTTCGGGCATTGAACCAACAAGTGGATGCTCTGCCTAAGAAGGGCCTCATTTTTCCTCCAAGAGAAGTAGATCTGGTGGAATACCGTGAAGAAGAAACACATGAGCATCGACAAAATTTGTGGACTTAAAGGCTTTGTCAGTGTATGTTTTTTTAATTGTGTATCTGCTCTAGATAACTATAGTTTTTATAATATTATGTAATATGCCAAGTATTGTCTGTCCGGTTTTGACAATCTGGATATTGTTGAAAGCATATATTTTTTGTAAAAATTCAAGTATGATCAATCTGGAGCGGTGATGAAGCAACATTATGAACAATAGGGAAAACGTGGCATGCATTAGCATATAAGGAATAAATTTTTATTCTCAATAATAAAAATGTGTGTGTGTGTGTGTGTGTGTGTGTGTGTGTTTTTCTAATTTTTATTTTTTCCGAGGAAAAAAAAATCTCATACAATCATCCATCTTCCAAGTAATCCCACCCTCTCTCTCCATAAGACTTATTCTTCCATAACCGAATTGAAAATTAGATTTAAAAAATATATATCTTTAATAAAAATGGACATTTTAGTATTTCATTTGTGAGTAAACAACTTAGTTATGAAATACTTAATTTTGATCTTCATGGAATAAAATAGCTTTGAGAGAATTATAATTGCAAATGTTTGTATATTTAATTCTAATAGTTTATTAGTCCTTGTCGAAGGCGTAGAGGGACTATAGCGATCGATAATTTGTTGACTTTATATTAGTTTGTTGTTTGACTACAATTTTTTTCATACTTTCTAATGTTCGACATAGAGAACTAAAAGCATTATTTTTTATATAATAAAAAAAACTATATATGTTATGATCTGATTGGATGATAGATTTGAGGTCTTATTGCCAGCTTCACTATTCCCAATGAATTATATGTTTCCATATCCAAAGTTTTATCATGTACGGTACTTTTATTATTTGTACTAATCATATTGAAATGTTTAGATATCCAAGGTTTATAGTGATCGATAATTCCAAAGTTTATAACCTTCTATTGTGATTTATTTTTTTATTTGTGCTATTATTATTATTACTCCTTTATATTTGTATTGAATTGTATTGACACTTTTTTTGAGGTTCTTGAATAGGCCTGGCCTGACAGCTTAAATGTTTACATGACGCGAGGTCCTCAAATAGGCCTGACAACTTAAATGTTTGCATACCGCGAGGCCCTTAGACAGCCCGACGACCTTAAATGTTTATCTAAATAGGCTTCTCGGAGTACATTTTTCCTAGAAAATTTCCATACAATGTTGCGGTGAATTTGGACAATATTGTTGTCCACCACCAGTTGAATAGGCATTGTATGTTTCATACTTCTTCTAGGCTTAGAATGCAATTTTGTCATCGTTGAAGCTACATACATTGTTTACTAGTTCAGTGGGTGCTTCTTCTTCATTGGTTCGTCAGTTGTTACTTGTTGTTGTTGTTTGGTTCACAATTCGACCCGTGCTTATGTCTTTCATTGTTTCAGAGTAAGTTTCCATGCCATAATTTCATTTTCTATTTCTTCTTTGATGTTCAGTGTCTTCAGTTTGAAAGTAAGAATTTTTGCTTATTTCTATTGGCATGCTCATCGTGTGTTTCTGGTTCCTTCTGTGCTTCAGCTGCAGTTTTGTAATCATTGGAGATACATATGTTGTTTACTGGTTTGGTGGAAGTTGTTTGTTTACTGGTTCATTGGTTCGTCGGTTGCTGGTTGTTTTTGTTTGATTGAAGTTTATGATTTTGGGGCCGTGGGGTTGCAGTTGGGCTTGTTCGTTCTTTCTCACTGGTTTGGTGCTTGCTATTTTCTTTTGTTTACTTCGGCTTTGCAGGGTTGGGGTCCTGCGCCGACACTTGGAGTTTTTTTATTTATTATTATTATTATTATTATTTGGGCGCTTTACGGTGTTCAAACCCTGCACCCACGAGTGAACATGCAATTGTGTTATTTGTCGTCTCTGGCGAGGTCGAGATCTATTATGCTCTAAACTTTTGTTGATACTTCAGTGTTGACATGATAGAAAATAGTGGCATGAAAAATAATTGGACAACTACATGTGAAATTGCAATATCCGTTGCTTTTTTGTTAAAATAAAACATGTGCAAGCTGCACTTATAAACCATGTATGGTGGAATGTGCCCATATCACAATACATGTTATTTATCCTCTACACAGACTTGTGTGACCACGATGCAATTTGTCTTGTACTTGAGATATGATATGTACAACAAAGAAAGTGAAAAATTATATTTCCATGTCTGGAAGCATATCTGGATACTTTGCCACAGAAAACCAAAATCGTTTAGCTATGGCGATGCACTTTCTTAATATTTTGTGGCTTGTAATATATTTTTGGCAAGGAAAAACTTTATATATTTACAGTCGTGGATGGAGAAAAGCAAAGGTTCATGTTTCTGCGTATCTTTTGTTCTATTTGTTGATTCTCATTTATTGTATGTACATATTACTTGTTCTCCAATGCATACCAACTTCCATTCATGTTCATTGTGTTTTGTGCGTTCCCACATTTAAACAAATAGAATAGCTGGAGAAAACGACGGAGTCTTGACTGCAGCGGTAGAAGAGGAGATACAAAGGTACATGCTTGTACTGTTATTTCATATTCGGTTGTTGTGTATTTAATTTATTGTATGTATGTGTGTTCACCTAGTTTATTGTATGTAGATGTTGCGTGCCTTCCTACATAATAACTTATCTTCATTACATGTCTTCCTATATACTAACTTCCTTGATGTCCATTGTATTTTTCCTGCATTGCTACATTTAAACAAACATAATCTCTGGAGAGGACGATGGACTCTTTGGCGCGAATGTAGATAAGGAGTTACAGAGGTGCATATCTATACTCTTATTTCATATTCCAGTGTTGAGTATTTCAGTTATTGTCTGTGTATTTGTTGTGCTTGTTCCACTGCTTTGCACGCTTTTTTTTTTGTTCCTGTATGTATATGTTATGTATATTTATGCTTATTCTCATGTGAATCATATTCTGTTTGTTGTTACATTGAAATAAATAGAACTGTTTTTCTTTCTTTTACATGTCTTTCTTCATACTAACTTTCCTTCATGTCCATTGTATATTCGGCGTTGCTACCTTGAAAGAAACAGGTTTGTTGGATAGGAAGATGAATTTTTCTATGCAATAGCAGAGGGTTTTGTGGTACAATGTTTGAAAAGGTATACCAACTGTGCTAGTAAATTAATATACAAAGCGGGTGGGGGCATATAATATTAGACTAGAAAATGATGACTTGGCAGCAATGGGCCTTTGTGCCCTTCCCATTTCTACTTTTTCCATTTTCTATTATCCATTTTTCTTTCTAATTTCTGTGCTTAGTGGTCTTTCCGAAAATGCCTTGGTGCGCGGGTTGGCGGACTCACGGGTTCACATTTATGGTCACGCTTCTACCTTATTCCATACTTACCCACTTTGTCGATTGCGGGTGTCAGGTTCGCGGGTTCAAGATTGCTCCCCTGGCTTCCGAGGTTCCGCGATATATAGATTGGCCTTCATGCCTTGCCATCACGCCCTATTTATTGTTACACATTTTTCCAGTCAAAAAATCAGAGGCATACAATTTGACCATCGGGTCCTCATGTTTCTTGAGTATCCCTTGACACCCTATTTCGTATTCCATCTCCTTCCACCTTGCATGTGACATTAAGAACTATTATGGACAGTATACAATGCATATGCTTGTTTAGTCCTTCTGATGTTCATCTACACATGCTTGCATCAGAAAAATTTGGACTAGTGACATGGCCATCAACAATCATTCATCCCAGACATCAGCAGATCGACAAGGCCAAAGGTAAATATGCATACATTATGTTCCTAGTATGTTTACCAAAAAAATATCCTCAGTTATTTATTCATATATGTCATGGTGAATATGATGATCTCATCTACAATACATGCTTTGCAGTTCACAAGAAGTATCAACAAGTACAAGCGAGACGTCGAACATAGCGCAGGTTCTGTAGACTAAGAGGTGTGGTTGAAAAACTCTGGCTCCATAGTTCATCGAAGCTATGCATCTACTTGTAAATTTATGCCAGGAAAAAAATAAAACAAAAAGATAATGCACACTACCATTCACTTTACTTTTCCTATTCAAAAATTGTCACTAGGTCTAGACTTGTAACACCCAAAGTACTATCAATAGAGGGCTTGAAAAACCGTCGAACTGGACAAGTGTTCATTGGGGACATAAAGGTCGTCTATAGCACCTGCTTGGAACAACAATTGCATAAAGGGAAATTTCCACTTATGCTCTTCAAAAATATAACAAAGAAAAGGGACGTTAGAGAAAGGATCTTTCTCACAACCCAAGAAACATTTGTAACAGAGTTGCGAGCAGACATAGTACATGATCTGAAGAAACTAACTAGCTCTACAATTGTTGTGCGTATACATCTACATAATCATCCTCGTTTTTCTCATACAAATAGCCTTCACCAAATTTTTGCGGTTTGTTTATTTATTTATTTTGGGGGGGTGCAGTTGTGTATTATATTGTTCAGTGTATTAATTCCTATGCTCGCGTTTCCAGGTTGAAGGTGTTTTGGTTGCAGCGAATGCGTACTCGACCCCCTTTGAGCATGTATGTGTGAAATGAAACTCTCTCGCTTCTGATTCCACTTTGATAAGTGATGATACGATTGATTGTCTGTGATGCAGTGAAAAATGTCCATATAAATATGGAAATTGCCTCAATGTTGTTATCCGAACCGTGGGTAACATAGTTACCATTCATTGTACAATTAGGCAGCCTCTGTTACAAGATGTGTTTCCTGGGTTGGCAAAATTGTCGTATGAATCATACCTACAGAAAAAGGCGAGCAATGTCTACATACTGTGCGACTTTTGGATACATTACAAATTTACCTTAAATGAGGACAGTGCAATATTGCATATCGGCTGAANATATATATATATATATATATATATATATATATATATATATATATAATCATGTCAAGTTTTGGCAGGAACCGAAAATATCTCATGTGTCTCTGTAATATTTCTTCAACACCCAGATGAATGTTTCACGGACTTGAGTACTTGAGAATCTAATTACAAATGCAATCGATGTTGTTATTTTGATGTTTTCTTGCATCTCCTAGTAAGAATTTTGCAATGTGTCTCTGCAATATTTCTTCAACACCCAGATGAATGTTCGTCGGACTCGAGTACTTGAGAATCTAATTACAAATGCAATCGATGTTTTTATTTTGATGTTTTCTTGCATCTCCCAGTGATGATTTTGCATATTTGTTTCGGTGTGCAAATAAAAGAAAAAAAAAACATGGTGGGTGGTTGTTTCTTTGATGGAGGATCCTGCACATTTTTTTGGTGCCCAAGTTCGACAATTGTTTTTCAACTATTTAGCCATGACAGGATTTCTGCAATTTTCTTTCGGGTGCTTGAATAAAATAAAAAAATTGTCTCCAACTATACATTTATGTTATGGTATCTGCATTTTCTCGATGCCCTAATTGAAAAAAAAAGGAACTCGGCATGGATTGAAACATCAGCTTGAGATATTCAGATCTCGCTATAGAGATTGCACGTGCATAAGATTGTTTGGTCCAAAAATGATATCAAATTGTTTGATGCAAAGGTCGATGCATGTTGCTCTATGGAACCTTGTCGGATCTTGCTTGCGACCTGTTTGGATTTTACTTGGTTCTTGGTTGTATGCTTCGTCTGTCAATTTGTATATTGTGGAACTCCGAGTGTTGTTTGGAGGACACAGAACAACAGAATTGCAATTTTTTAGTCAGCTAGCCCACAAGTCCTCCTGTCAATTTGTATAGCGTGGAACTTTGGGTGTTGTTTGTAGGACACAGAACTATAGAGGACATGAATTTTCCTTTAATATAACCTCTGTGATGCAAATGTAGTATGTGGCTCGTTTTATCACTTTTCCTTGATCGATGAACTTGGTAAAATTAATCTCCTGGAATAATTTGAAATAAACGAATATATAATGTGCGAAGTCCAATGGAGCTATCATATCAACAAGAGGCCCTTAAAATTCAAATCGGTCATTGTTATACTTGCAGTGATAGAATTTAAAAAAACTTTGTTTTGTTTACTTTATTTAAAAAAAAAAAATATTTAACATCCTTTAATAATTTTATGTAATTAAATTGTACAATATCAATATTTAATATTAATAATTTAGTATTTGAAAATAATGTTTTTAGATAATGTTAGATAGTTGATAGGGATCACCATCCGTAAATAATCGCAATCTTGAGCACGCCAACCCTAGAGTCTGTATGTCAATTTGTATATCGCGGAACTTCGAGTGTTGTGTGGAGGACACAGAACAATAGAAGTGCAATGTTGAGCCAACCAACCCACAAGTCTACCTATCAATTTGTATATCGCAGAACTCTGGGTGCTATTTGTAGGACACAGAACAATAGAGGCCCAATTTTGAGCCCGTCAGCCCGAGAACCCACGATCCAAAAATTTGAAATAAACGAATATATACTGTGCGAAGTCCAATGGAGCTATCATATCAACAAGAGGCCCTTAAAATGAAAATTGGTCGTTGTTATACTTGCAGTGATAGAATTTAAAAAAGATTTGTTTTGTTTACTTGATTTTTTTTTTTAAATAAGAGATTTAACATCCTTTAATAATTTTATGTAATTAAATTGTACAATATCAATATTTAATATTAATAATTCAGTATTTGAAAATAATTTTTTTAGATAACGTTAGATAGTTGATAGGGATCACCATTCGTAAACAATCGCAATCTTGAGCCCGCCAGCCCTGGAGTCTGTCTGTCAATTTGTATATCGTGGAACTTTGAGTGTTGTTTGGAGGACACTGAACAATAGAAGTACAATGTTGAGCTAGCTAGCCCGCAAGTCCGCCTATCAATTTGTATATCGTGGAACTCTGGATGCTATTTGTACGACACAGAACAATAGAGGCCCAATTTTGAGCCTGCCAACTCGAGAACCCACGATCCAAAAAGTGGCTAAGTATGGAATGAGGGTTTCATACATGCTCTATAAAATCTCATGTCCATACTTTATAAAAGTACATATTTAGTATGTATTACTCATTTTTCGAAAAATTTCTAGGTGCAGAAGTTGGCGGATTCACATCTTTGGATTTCCACTTACTTTTATATCACCAACCCAACCGACCACTTCCATGTTTCATATTGTACAAACTTTTTGGATCGCGGGTTTCCGAATAGGCGGGTTACCGGATAGGCGGATTCAACATTGCGTTTCCATTGTTCCGCCACCTACAAACAACACCCAGACTTCCGTGATCTACAATTTAGCAAACAAATTGAAATAAAAGAATATATACTATGTGAAATCTAATGGAACAATCATATGAACGAGAGGACATTAAAATTCAAATTCGTCGTTGTTGTACTTGTGGTGAAGCTAACAGTACAAAAACTTTACTTAAACATCCAAAAATTGATTTTCTTGTAAATTTTCGATGCTTCTCTTATACAAACAGATCCTGGAAACTATAAACATTGCTCGTTGTATCTATTCCTTGATTGAAGAACCTATTAACATGTTTAATGCACTTCATAGTTACTTGTTAAGATCATCAATGGGGTTTTCTTACAACAATTTTCTCTTCCAAAAATTGTCATTCGCTTTCTTTTTTTCCCTCTGCTTTCCATTTATGGTTACTTACTCGTTTTTTTGGAAAAAGTCTATGTGTGGGATTTGGCGGATTCACGTCTTAAGATTTGCATTGTTACTTTTATATCACCAACCCGACCGACCGCTTGCATGTTTCATATTGAACAATTTTTTTGAATCGCGGGTTCCTGCATAAGAGGTTTCAACATTGCGTTTCCATTGTTCCGCCGCTTGCAAACAACACTCGGACTTCCGCGATTTACAAATTAGCAAACAAATTCCCCTTCATATCGTTTTCTTTTGCTTTTTGTTTACTTGGTCCTTTTTCTGAATGTCTCATGGCTTTATATACAACACCTGAAGTTCCGCAATATACAAATTGCCCTCTCAACATTGCGCTTCCACTGTTCCCCTACGTACAAACAACACCCGAAATTTCGCGATATAGAAATTGATAGTCGAAATCTGTCACTGAGATACAATTTGACCATTGGCTCCTCACATCTCTTGGGTATATCTTGTGACCCCTTTTTTTGTAACCCGCCCGACCGCTTTCCATACTTGGGCATTTCTTGGAATCTGTTTCGCGGGTTGGCGGGTGGACGAAATGTACAAAGCTTGGTCGCTCTTCGCCATCCCCGCTACCTTCGTACTTCTTTCTAGATATGCAATTATTAAGCTTTAATGATAGTATTTCATCGTGTAGGAACCGTTAATATTGTCATTAATGTCCAGAAGGCCGGAGAAGATTTGTCATTACTACGAATTAAACCAAGATTTGCGGAGAAGAGTGTTATCCTTTCCAAGTATTCATTTCAAACATGATGCAATCTCTTTCGTGCATCGACCGGTTCGCGTCTTTAAGAAATCTCTAATTCTTAATCGCTCTCCGTCGTCGTCGCCACCTTCACACTTTTTTATAAATATGCAATTAGTGAGCTTTAATGGTAACAACTCATTATGCACGAACCCTGGAGATTGTCATTGTTCAACGAAAGGCTCGAGGAGATATTCCATTGATACACATTAAACCAGGATTTGCAGAGGGTTATATCATCCATTCCCAATTTTCATTTCAAACATCGTCTGGAGCAAACAAAAATTCTCGTTAACTTGTGGTAGCAGTTCTGTCCAGATACAGTAAACACCTTCGGGCATGATGGCCAGAGATTCCAGTATTCCAGGGCATATTCTTACTACTCATATCCCTCTACCCAGGAGAAAAAAAGGAGATGGTCCCTTGGTAGACCGAGAGATATATTTCAAGCCAAATAATTCCAAGGAAACCCTACCTACTTACAGAACCTGCCCAGTTGCATTGATGGTTGGCGCAGAGGTTGATATCATGGATTCTGAGTTGGAAGAAGATGATATGATGGACGATGATACAACAATAGATGATGGCAATGTAGAGACTATTCCTGTTGATATTATGGTAGCTTCGAGAGGTATGAAACTCTATTGTGACCTTTGACAAGATTAGAATGTTCCGGAAGGAAGCAAAGAAATAAAGGAAACCCTAGACGAGATGTCGGTTGAATATAGATAATTAATATGAATTAATTAGTACCCAAAGAGAGAAGTTGGCCCAGGCAAGTCTGCCAAGAATACTATAAATACAGGGTGCCAGTCTCTCATTTGACACACTCTCAGAATCACAGAAAGCCATTTTTTGCGCACTGCAGTCTAACAGTCTTGTACGCAAGTCCTAGGGAAGGTGTTGCGCCAGTTTTGGGTGAGACTATCTGATCAACTTAGTTACTTCTTTCTTGATGCATTAGCCTTGCTTGGATATTGGATTGCTACCAGGATTCTTCTCTCTATCAAGTTCAAGGTGCTCGGAGGGTGGCTTCGGCCTATGGTTGGGTGACAAGGGTATTGTCAATGGTAAAACGAGCACAATCCTTCATACTCTAACATGTTATGGGCCCACACCTCCTTCATTCAGTCTAACTGCTGGAAGGAAACATAGCCATTAGGATATTGAGCTCACTGAGGAACTGTTGCTAGGGTTACTAGCAGGAGCAACTTCCAAGACACTGCTTCTAGGGTTACTAGCATAAGAAATTGCAGAAACACTAAATCTCAAATCTGATACCTTGTGATGGAGCATCTCGCTCAAGGAGAAGATATTCATATGCGCCATAGTTCAATGCACCTTTTGGCTCTCTCAAAAGACATAAATGTCAGAGTTGAAGTTTTGGATCAAGGCACAACCAACTACCAGTCAATCGAAGACATGAGTGAAACAATCAGTCTTCTACATTACTCAACACTCACTGGAACAATTGAAAATGACATGTGGATAATCGATAGTGGAGCTTCTAGGCACATGACGGGAGATCAAGCCAGACTCTCAAACCTAAATGAGAAGAAGACATCGTACAAGGTAGAGCTTGGAGACAAAAGCACTTATCCAGACGAAGGATTTGGAAAAGCCTCCGTCAAGTTGAAATCAGGTAACAATGTTCACTTATGCAATGTTTTATATGTACCTGGTTTAGAAAAGAATATTGCATCCATATCTTTTCTAGAAGACAAGGGAAACATAATAGATTTCGTGGATGGAAAAGTGTTATCATGGCATAAACACTCCAACATAGAGAATGCTAGGATTATTGGAAGTCGTGAAGGAAATCTGTATAGACTACTAGAACAAAATGAAGAAGCTCTCGTACATGAAGAAGTCAATCCCAATGAAATTTGGCATAGAAGGTACGCTCATATTAATTATCAAGAATTACCCTTTCTTAGAAAGATGGTTGAATGAATACCAGAATTGCAATCTACACATGAAGGAATCTACAAAGGTTGCGCTCTTGGAAATAATATCAAGAAACCATTTCCAATCAGCAGCAATAGATCTAAGGAGATTCTAGATCTGATACACTCAGATGTTTGTGGTCCGATGCCAGTTAAATCTCTAGGAGGATCCCTATACTATGTAATATTCATAGATGAATATTCAAGAAAGATTTGGCTATATCTATTGAAGACAAAAGATGAAGTATTTAGCAAGTTTCAAGAGTTCAAAGCAGAGATATAATACCTCATGAATAAGAATATCAAGACGTTAAGAACAGATAATGGAGGAGAATACACATCAAAGGAATTTGTTGAATTCTGCTAATCGACAGGGATTAGGAAGGAGCTAACTGTTCCTCATAATCCTCAACAAAATGGTGTAGCAGAAAGAAAGAACAGATCTATTGATGAAACCATAAAAGCCTTACTAAATGATCAAGGTCTATCCATGTTCTTATGGGGAGAAGCAACAATGACAACAATATATGTGCAGAACAGAAGTCCTCATAGTATATTGAAGGACATGACACCAGAAGAAGCCTTCTCAGGTAAGAAACCTAATGTGTAAAACCTAAGAATATTTGGATGTCCTGTTTACTCTCACATTCCCAAGGATAAAAGGAATAAACTAGAACCCTCGGGAAAGAAGGGGATATTTGTGGGATACAGTGATTCATCCAAGGATTATAGAATCTATATTCCGGAACAACATAAGATCGAAGTCAACAGAGACATAAAATTCAATGAAAAGATGGCTTTCAAGAAATCCATAGAAGAGACTATAGAAGAAGAAGATATTGAAGAACCTAATGATGAAAACACAGAAAACAAAAATGAAGAAAAGAAACAACCTGATCATCCTATGGAACCATCTGAAAACATTGATTCAGATATTGTACCTAAGACCAAGAAATGACCATCTTGACTTGAAGCTACCTTACAAGATGCAGAAAGACTCAAGGTTCTAGAAGGAACATTCAGAAAGAGTAAGAGGCCTAAAAGATTCTCAAGTTATGCAACATATATGACAAAACTTATAGATGAAGAAACTACCACATTTGAAGAAGTAGTTCAAAAGGGACTATGGAAAGAAGTTATGACGGAAGAACACCAATCCATTATGAAAAATGATGTATGGGAAATCGTACCTAGACCTAAAGAAAAATCAGTGGTAACTTCAAAATGGGTATATAAGATCAAACATTCAGCAAACGAAAGCGTGGACAAATACAAGGAAAGATTCGTAGCTAGAGGGTTCTCCCAGAAGGAGGGAGAAGATTATGACGAATCCTTTGCTCCAGTTGCTAGATATACTTCCATCAGAACTATCATATCTCTTGTTGCTTCCATGGGATGGAACTTACATCAGATGGATGTAAAGACAACTTTCCTCAATGGAGCAATTGAAGAAGAAGTATATATTGAACAACCTCAAGGGTTTGAGGTACATTCCAGAGACACTCACGTTTGCAGATTAAAGAAAGC
>SNQJ01S0014241.1:147099-158340 GCA_010110895.2 Picea sitchensis
GAAGAAGTATATATTGAACAACCTCAAGGGTTTGAGGTACATTCCAGAGACACTCACGTTTGCAGATTAAAGAAAGCCCTATATGGAATCAAGCAAGCTCCAAGGGCTTGGTATGCCAGAATGAACAACTATCTAACGAGACTTGGTTTCTCCAAGAGTCATGTAGATCCAAACCTTTACTACAAAGTCGTGGAAAATGCACCTGTAATTCTACTACTATATGTTGACGATCTATTCATAACAGGTGAAGAGTCTCTCATCATCCATTGCAAGAAGGAACTAGCTTCTGAATTTGATATGAAATATCTAGGTCTCATGTATTATTACTTGGGACTAGAAGTATGGCAAAAGCGTGGTGAAGTATTCCTTGGACAAGGAAAGTACACAATAAAGATTCTTCAGAAGTTTGGAATGATGGATTGTAAGTCCATGGACACTCCTATGAATACGGATATAAGAAAAATGATTGATTCAGATTCTGATCCAGTAGATCCATCTCTATATCGACAACTAATTGGGTCATTGATGTATTTGGTAAATACTCGACCAGACATTTGCTTTGTCGTGAATACACTAAGTTAGTTCCACGTGGAACCGAGACATGAGAATTGAATAGTTGCAAAGCATGTATTAAGATATATTCATGGGACAATAAACTATGGTTTGAGATATACCGCATCCAGTGATATACAACTTCATGGATTCACAAACTCAGATTGGGCAGGAAGTGCAGAAGACAGAAATAACACTTCAGGTATGTGTTTCAGCTTGGGCTCCACTATGATATCTTGGGGCAGTAGGAAACATAAGTTTGTCGCACTAAGCACAACATAAGCATAGTATATCGCAGCATGTGAAGCATGCACAGAAGCAATATGGCTAAGGAAGTTAATATCTGATTTATTTGATCAGATTCCATAATCGACCATAATTCATTGTGATAATCAGAGTTGTATAAGATTATCATAACATCTCGTGTTTCATGAAAGGTCGAAACACATTGAGATCAAATACTACTTTATTCAAGATAAAGTCCAAGAAGGAGAGGTAAAGCTCGAGTATATCCCCACTGATGAGCAGACAACAGACATCCTGACAAAACCTCTATCCAGAATAAAGTTTGCATATTTCCGAGAGAAGATGGGGATCGTGGAAATAAATCCCTTAGCTGAAAGGGAAGAAATGAATCTCCAGGTTGGGAGGGAGCACCAAAAATATTATTGAAGACATTTATTTTTCGAGATTGAAAAATAGCCTATCTTGGGTAGATTCTTTCTTGTTCGGAAAGTGGATTGAGATTTTTGACAGACAACGATTTCCCATTGTGGTTAACATGGTAAATGGTCAAGATTGTTTATGTATCATAGACAATGACTTCCCATTGTGGTTAACATGGGGAGTGGTCTAGGGAAGTCTCTCTTCTTGAGGGTTACTCAAGAAGACTGGTCTGCATCGCCGGACAACGATTTCTCATTGTGGTTAACATGAGGAATGGTTTGTTTTGGAGGTTGATACAGGACAATATTTTCCTCTTATGGTTAACAGAGGAAATGGTATGAACATTCATTCCTTAGGGTGTATTCATTCTCTCCAGGTTGCACTTTGTTTAGTGCTGGAGGAATGGCCCAGGGTGGGGAAAGGTCCAGGCTCATCAATCAGGGACAGGCATTCCTTAGGGCAGATTCATTCTCTCCAGGTTACAATTTGTTTAGTGTCGAAGGAATGGCCCAGGGTGAGGAATGGTCTAGGCTCATAAATCAAAACAATCATTCTTCCTTGCTTGAGAAGAATACGTCGGGGTAGATATTCTTTCAGATCTCACAGATGTGAGTGAAATATTGGCCCAGATGATTCAGTTTATTTTAACAATATTTTTCTGTGCAGGCTGATATCAGATGATTGTTATGGAGACTACCTATCCCCAGACAATAGAGATATACTACTGTGGTGGATTTGTTCCACTGTTTGTGACTATGTGTCACGGTTTGAGTAGTTGCGTACTACCATGGATAAACATAGTTGTGTTCTATCAATTGATATTGTACCAGTTGTCATGGAAATTATTCAGTTGGATAATAATGACGGTGCTCGTGATACTACCAGTTGAATGGTTTGTTTGTGCTCAAGACCATTATCAGTTATACCTCCCTAGCTATGAGGGAGTGTTGATATTATGGTATCTTTGGGAGGTATGAACCTCTATTGTGACCTTTGACAAGATTAGAATGTTCCGAAAGGAAGCAAATAAATAAAGGAGACCCTATACGAGATGTCGGTTGAAGATAGATAATTAATATGAATTAATTAGTACCTAGAGAGACAAGTCGACCCAGGAAATTCTGCCAGGAATACTATAAATACAGGGTGTCAGTCTCTCATTTGACAAACTCTCAGAATCACAGAAAGCTAGTTTCTGTGCACTGCAGTCTAGCAGTCTTGTGCGCAAGTCCTAGGGAAGGTGTTGCGCCAGTTTTGGGTGAGACTATCTGATCAAGTTGGTTACTTCTTGCTTGGTGCATTAGCCTTGCTTGGCCTATTGGATTTCTACCAGGATTCTTCTCTCTGTCAAGGTCAAGGTGCTCGGAGGGTGGTTTCGGCCTATGGTTGGGTGAAACGGGTATTTTCAATGGTAAAACGAGCACAATCCTTCATACTCTAACAGTTCCCACTCCTGCGCCCAAATTGAAATCAACCATAACGGGCGAAACTTCCCAGCTCAACGATGGCAGTCCTAACAACACCAAAAGAAGGAGTTTCAGAAAATAAATCGATGCTAAATGCAATAGCCGCTTTGTAGCTCGAAAGTAGGAATTCCAGAGGTCCAAATTAGTCCGTTCTGGGTGGAAATATTTCACTGTAAGGAAATGATATGTTGATGCTCCCAGAGATATATTTCAAGCCAAAAAACTATTCAATTGCGGGACTACTGTCATGTTCTTTAGATATACAATTAACATCTTAGGGAATGAGGACCAGAACTCCCACTGGTGCAAGTCATATTCCTACTAGTCATCTCCTTCCACCCATAATGGACTAATTTGGGCCTCTGGAATTGCACGTGCAACCTATGTCCCTGAAGTTTTTGACTGTGGAGAGGCATTTTTTGGTGTGTCCTAAATTTTAGTTAAGGTATAATCCATTTTCCTTGCAACATTTTCCATCTTCTTCCTCACCTGAAGCTTCTGAGAACTATCAATTTTACCACGGGATGATCCATCGAGGAGAAAAGTGCAAGGATTTCCTAAGAAAAAAGGCACGATAATCAGTTTTGTATGCATGTTGAAGAGCATCTTGATGGCTCCTACATGTTGTGGATCCCGCTCCTATGTTTGTGGAAGATATGTTCAATTTTTTGGTCCAAAGAACTGGGTCCAACTTCTATGGATAGATATACAGTTCTCAGTGTGTTTTTTTTTTAATGGATTTGTTATTAAAAAAAATTGCCTTGGAGTCTTGGTTGCTTATTCTTTCCTGGATTTAACACCTCTTCTCATTGACATGTTTCAATAGTCTCGTAGTTCTTTGATATTGTATTTTCTTAGGTAATTTGTTCTAAAATGGAGCATCTAACAATTATATGGCAATGTACTGTGTCGATCCATCAGGATTTTAGGCAAACAAAAAATGAATTACACACAGTTTCAAACCAACGTTCAATTATATTTCTAATGCAGATAGAACATAGCAATACCAAATCACAATGTTGCAGCAAGATCATCATTTTTGTTTCTAGACATGCAATTATTAAGATTTAATGCTAACAACCCATAATGAAAGAAGTTGAATACTTAAGTTAATATGTTACAGTCATGGAAGAATGTATCAAGAACACACTTACACCCACAAGTTGCAATAAAACCTAATCTTCAACAAAGCATTTGCTGACAATTACTAGAAAATGATGGTTTTGCAACAATGGGGCTTGTTTGAAACTAATTCGCACTTACGAAAATTTCCCTCCGCCTTTCTATTTTCCCACTCTTTTATCCCCTATAGTTTCTCTTTCTAGTTACTTATTCGTTTTTTCCAAAAATGCCTTGCTGCGCTAGTTGGCGGATTCACGTGTTTCGACCGAGCGCTTCCCCTTTGTCTAAATTGCACTTTCCATTGTTTTGTGACCTCCAAATAACACTTCGGCTTATGCGATATGAAGATTTACTTCTGGACTCCCACATCATCCCCTCTTCCGTGTTACACATTTTGCACCAATATTTTTCGATATATACAATTTGACACTCGGGACCTTACGGCTCCTTGGGAACCCGTCACCCTATTTTGAAGCCCGTTCGACCACTTTCCACACTGACAATTTCTTGAAATCTCCTTGGCGGATCGTCGAGTTCGTGGGTTCAGAAATTTTCAAATTTCTAGATGTTGTTTCTTGTGCCCGCTACCTTCATATTTCTTTCCAAGTATATGCAATATGTAGACAACTTATCCAACAACATACAGAAAAGATCTTGCCAGGAAATGGAATATCTATTGCAGATTTGAATATATTGGACCTTCTTTTCCCTCTTTTATACTTGACCAAATTGTTGTTTTTTTTTTCCCTCTACTCTCTCTTTCTCTTTACTTAGTCATTTTTCCGAAAATGCGACTTCGACAAACCAATAGACATTCGATGCCTAGGCACTTTTTATATCGTGAATTCCCAGACAGTCGGGTTCTATATTGAACTTCCATTGTTCTGTCGCCTACAAATAGCACCCAGACCTCTGCCATATACAAATTTGTTGCCGCACTCCCACATCATACCCTCTTCCGTGATACACAGTTTGCACACGAAAGTTTCAAGACCTGCAATTTGACCTTCATGTCCTCACATCTCTTGGGGACCTATTGTCACCTCGTTTTGAAGCCCCTGCGTTCACTTTCCATATTTCACCATTTCTTGGAATCTCTTTCGTGCCTCCAATTCCATACTTACCCAAATTTTTTCGCTTGCGGATTCCCGGACATGCGGACTGCACTTCCAGTGTTCCTTGACATGCAAACAATCCCCCCCACTTCCAAGATATATAATTTGACTTCCGGACTCCTACATCATCCCTCTTCTGTGTTACACAATATGCACTAAAATTTCTGATCAATAAAATTTGACCATCGGGCCCTCATGTCTCCTCCAGGACCCTTGTCAGCGTATTTTGATGCTCGCTTGCCCACTTTCCACGACCATTTCTTGCAATCTCTTTCGTTGATCGTAGGGTTGTCGGGTTCAGACAATTTCCAAATCTTAGTCATTGTTTTTTGTGCCCTCCACCTCTGCACTTCTTTCCAAGTATATGCAATAAGTATATAACTTCTCCATAAACATGAAAAAAAGATCTTTCCAGGAAATAGAATATCTAGTACAGATGTGAATATATTATCCCTTCTTTTATGTCTTCTATACTTAACCAAATTCTCATTTCTCTTTTCCCTATACTTTATCTTTCTCGTCACTTAGTTTTTTTTCCAAAAATATCTAACTGCGCGGTTTGGCGGACTTGTGAGTTCAGGACTCTTACATCGACCCCTCTTTTGTGTTACACAGTATGCACTCAAAAATTTTGATCAACACAATTTGACCGTCGGGCCGTCGTGTCTCATCGGGAACCCTTGCCAGCCTATCTTAGATCCTGTCTTCTAGATTCCTACATCAACTCCTCTTCCGTGTTACACAATATGCACTCAAAAGTTTCGATCAATGCAATTTGACCATCGAGGCCTCATGTTTCCTTGGGAACCCTTGTCAGCCTATTTTGAAACTTGTCTGACCGATTTCCATGACCATTTCTTGCAATTTCTTTCGCGGATCGTAGACAATTTCGTATTCCTAGTCATCGTTTTTTGTGCCCGTCGCCTTCGCAGTTCTTTCCAAGTATATGCAATAAGTATATAACTTCTCCAGAAACATGTAGAAAAGATATTTCCAGGAAATGGAATATCTATTACAGATGTGAATATATTATCCCTTCTTTTCCCTCTTCTATACTTCGCCAAATATCTATTTCTTTTTTCCCTGAACTTTATCTTTCTCGTCACTTATTCGTTTTTTCGAAAATGTCTAGTTGTGCGCATAGGCAGACTTGCGGGTTCACATTTTCACTCGTTCTCTTATATCATGACACCGACCGACCACTTCCCCATTCCATACCCAACAACTTCTTCGATCGCGGATTCTTGGTAGGCACGCTCTAGATTGGACTTCTAATGTTCCGTGACCTGTGAACAGTACCGTGACTTCCGCGATATACAAATTTACAATCGGACTCAGATCATATCGTCTTCCGTATTACAGTCTACCTATCATGCCCTCTTCCGTGGTACACATTTTGCACTAAAAACTTCTGAGACATACAATTTGATCGTCGGGTCCTCACGTCTCCTGTGGAACTATTGTCACCCCATTTTGAAGCTCGTCCGTCCGCTTTCCATACTTCGCCATTTCTTCAAATTTCTTTCGCGGATCATTGAGTTGGCGAGTTCAAGAAATATCCAATTCCTAATCTTTGTTTCATGTGCCCGCGCCCTTTTGCAATTAGTAATTACCAATTATATATAAGATCTTATTTCTAAGTATGCAATTAACAAGCGTTAATGCTAAACCAGGATTTGAGGAAATCTCCCATTAATATTGTTAGAACCCTATATAATAGGGGAATCAGTTTTCTGACTCTATCTATCTATTTCAGGCATTATGTGTTTTTCTCATGACGCATGGCGAAGGCGGCAGAAAGCGCTCGACACTGACCAAGCATAAAATGAGTACCTGCACGCGAGCTTCAAAGCGAGTTCCGGTGCATTTTTAGCCAAAAATTGTGAAGTGGTTTGAAATGGAAAATTTTGAATCTTGTGGGTAAATGAAAAGTTGGGTTTATTATCCTAATTTGGGTTTTTATAATCTATGTTTGGTGAATTTAGCCAAAAAGTGGCCCCTCGGCCTTTTTGCATAGTTTTATGCAAAAATTTGACAATATTTTTAGCAAAAAATTATATTGGCCTAGGGCCAACCCTTCGAATACTCAACACCGAGGATAAGTACCATGTCATGCACCAACAAAAAACACACAAGCCAGCGCCAACGCCAACACCAAACCCCAAAGCCCAAGCCTTGGGATCACTTCATCGACACAACATGTGACTGTTGGCTCATTTAAACGCCCAAAGCTCAGTTTACCACGTAAATGTGGGATATTGCATGCAAAAGCCAAAAATATAAAACGCAACTTTTCAACCCTGTGCCAGAGGTTCGAACCAGAGTCAAGGTGTCAAACGCAGAGAAGCACACATGCATAGAAGGCTTATGAGGCCTCTTTTTTATTGTTAAAAATCAAAGGCTCTGCATATCTAAACAACATCTTGAGAAATTTAAGAAAAGTAGCAAGCCTTTCAAGTATCTTATGGAAACGGGCATTATAGAATTGTTGGGCGTTGAAGAAGAAGAAGATTCTCAAATAGCTTGTGGGATTGACATTTTACGAAAAGCTGAACAAAATCATGACTATCCACAGTTCACTCATTGTGAATTGGATCCCTCATTTATGTTAAGCCTTAACGTTGGGCTCATCCCATTTGCAAATCACAATCTTGCCACAAGAACACTATATCAATCTGAAAAGCACTCAAGGCAAGCAATGGGATACTATGCAACAAATAGATGTGGCAGATGTGACACAACTGCTCATCAGTTATTTTATCCTTAGAAACATTTGTTTAAGACTATGTCATCTGAACGCCTCAATAAGGTGCAATTCTATAATGGTCAAAATGCAATAGTTGTTGTCAATGTTTACTATGGATATAACCAGGGAGACTCTCTGGTCACTAACCATGCTTCAATAGACCGTGGACAGTTCCGATCAATGCATTTTCATAGCTTCGTATTTGAGACAGAACACGATGAAAATCGTTTTAACAATGCTTCTTCTTCAAGACTAGAAGTATATTTTGGGAAGCCTCTAGCAGAAAATTTGAAAGTAGATAAGATTCATACAGATGGACTTCTGGACATTGACTCAGATTTCCTCAGTGGTGATATTTTGATTGGGAAGGTGGGTTCACAGTAGTCTGATGCAAATCTCAGCCTTAAGTTAAAGCACACCGAAAAGGGAAGGGTTGATCAGGTTGTTCTGGCAACTAATGATGATGGTATTATTGACAATGGTGATTTTCTGGAGCCTAAGTCCCAATTCCTTCAAAATGACACAGACCTGTATGTTTTTAAGGGCAATGAGCAGTGCTCAGACCTTGCTCAAATACCAGATTTGAACAAGTCCTTCTTAGAAAAGTTGTTAAAAGGAGAAAATCCAGATCAAGCAACTTTACTTGGAGAACTCTTCCTGGCATGTCTATCAATGTCACTGGCATTCATAAATTTGTTGTTTGAAGCAACTCATTGGTTAATATTGGATGATAAACAAAATGAGGCAGAGGACTTACTGGAAACCAAGGTAGCTCATCTTCAAGTGACTGCTAAAGAATGGGTATTAGAGGATTCTAATGTCAAGCAGGAAGGTGCTCATAAATGTCATAGTAGTCAAGAACCTAGAGAAAATGAGACACAACAAACTAAGGTGGTTGAGATGCAAGCTGGGAAGGAAGGAGCCTCAGATGATTTTAAGTCTAAGAAAAGGTTATATCTGTCGAGGAGCTAGACAATACTCAAAAGACTGAAGCAGATGGTAAGCTGGAAACTAAGGCTGCAGAAAACGAGACTATGAAGGGATTGGATGTTGCCAACGCGACAAGTAGGGAAGGAGCTAAGTTTAATTTAGAATCTCAGACTGGTCAAGGTTTAGGACAACTGAAGGAAGGAGTGGAGTTAGCTCAGAGAGAAAAGCTAGGATCTTTGGAACCAAAGAAAGGTATGGAGTCTGAAGTGCTAGTGACACATGCAGATGTGAGTGAGAAAGCACAAGATGACATCTCACAGCCTGAAGCATTCCCTGTTGATCCATTTACTTTAGGAGAGGTAGATAGGAATCCTGAAACAAAAACAAACTTTTCTGTCTCCACGGATGAAGATATGGAAGAGAAATATGTGGTTGAAGAAGAAAATGTGCCCACTGATGCTAAACCCCAGTTTAAATTTGAATCTTCTACTGGTAATGATCAGTCTATCCAGAATGTTGTTGGAAGAATGGTTGCAGATTGGGGGGAAGAAGCAGACGACGATGACGAAGAGGATCAAGATCAGAGTGAGGGCATTAAGATTGATGAAGGATTTGGCTATCAAGTTTTCTAATGCGGCGAAAGGTTTTCATCTCAGATATGATTTATCATAGGAAAAAATTTAATTTTGATTCCTCATATGGTTGAAGGATATGCACTGCAGTTTTCAAACGAAGGATATCAAAATGCGCGCCCAATGTCACCATAAGTAAGCCACGAGAACTTGCTAAACGATGCCAAATGTTAAAAATTTCTCCAAGTGGCAATTCATCCAGTGTTCTAACGCCAAGCCACAGGGTAGAGCATCCCAAATTTTCAGGAGCTGAATCCACAAATCTGGCATTTCGACGCATTAATTGGGTAAGAGAGAGCTGATTCTTGGGGCTGGATATTAGCAGCGCACAAGTGGTATTTTCCTTCATGGCATTCGAATTACAGTTGAGCAGCCAACAAGAAAATGATCATCTCCAGAATCCGATGGCAGCAAAGAGACGTGGAAAAATATCCCAGTTTTCAGGCATAGATCGAACCATATGGAAAACAGGGAGTTCATTTACAAGGAACACCTGGCAGTTAGATCACAAGTGGCATAGTTTTCCTATATTTCAGGCAATAGTTGGAGCATCGATTCTCCAGCTGCTAGCAAATCCTAACAAACTTCAGCAAACTCGGGACAACCAAAGAAAACAGTTTCTAAATTTAGTTTCCCTTTAATTTACTGTTTGATTTGTTTTAGGAGACAATTGACAGGTGTAAATCATTGTAACTGCTTTTCTATTTTGAGAAAGCAGAGGTAGAGTGTTAGTCTGGGGGGAAGACTGAGAGATTTTTTATTTATACACAGGTAAAAGACAGAACAGGGGTTCGACTGGGCTGAGAGGAAAGGGTTTCGACCTGTGTGAGAGGTTTCGACCTGAATTTTTAATTTTCTTTGTTGGAGCTGAGGGCTGTGCTTGGCCAGAAAACTTCTCTCTGTAATCATTAAAAGACTGATCAGTAAAGGACATGCCTTTCATAGGATTCCTGTGCGGATGTGTTGGTGGTGTTTCCCTTCTTTGTTAATTGTTTTCCTGTTATCATTTCGTTTGTTTTCAAATTCTTATTGTCAGAAGATAGTAAACAGAGCAGAATTTATTGGCAAATACTCTGCATCTGTCCTTTTGATAATCTTTATGTTATTCATCTAAAGAGCTCAGTTAAGGAATTCTTAGCTGCTCCTTTGCTAGGCTTTTTCCTCCCCTATTTCTTCCTCAAATCGACACCATCAAAACTTAATTCGATCCAATATTTCCGCTACCTTGCCCTATGTAAGAACTTTGTCTAGATCAGAGAAATCAATCACATTTCTAAGCGCAGACCCCATTTGCCCAATGGCCCTCCTTGTTGTCCCAAACTAACCGTTAAAAATAAAAAAACCCCATACTTTCATAGATAGCCTAACATCTGTCCTATTCCATACCAAGTTAATTCAGAAAGAGAGATCCCCCTCTAAGTCTTGGAGGGCTAGATCCAAGACTCTAAGTGGTTCGAGGTTACCTCTGTGATTGCCTCCGCAACCTTAGGCAAATCACAGAGCGCTAACAAATACGAATAAAACCAAAATTTATGGATGGTTGTATTATCCCTTCCGAATGTTAATTTCAAACATCATGGAATGTCATTTGCGCGTCGTCGGGTTGGTCTGTTCACGAAATCTTCAATCCTCAATTCCGAAAATGAGTCCGACCGACCGTTTCCCTATTCCATACTTAGCCACTTTCCCAGAATTTCGCAAATATACAAACCAGTCGTTGAACTGCCCCATCATGCTCTCTTCCATTTTACATGTTTTGCAGTAAAAAATTCAGATACATAAAATTTGACCGTGGGACACTCGCCTCTCCTGAGTATCCCACGTAACCCTATTTTGAATCATGTCCGACCTGTTGAAATAATGTAACAACAAAGTGTATTCTAATTATTATTGATATATTATTCATTGGATCAATCCCCATTGCGGATTGATCATGTCGGCTATTGTAAAGGACCAAATCCCCTTTTGCGGATTGGTCAAAATATAATTGTAATAGGCAGAAGAAGAAGTCG
>SNQJ01S0014241.1:185090-199737 GCA_010110895.2 Picea sitchensis
GAAGGTGGGAGAGGGGCTAAGTATTGAGCCTAGGGGCTAAGCCTAGGGGGCTTAAGCCCGAGGATAATATTTTATTATTATTCCAAAAGATTTGTGCATTTTATGTCTTTATCCTAAGTCCTTTTGGAAGGACACGTGAATTCTCAAATGGTGGGAGGAACGCGTGCTGGTGGAACGCATGCAGTTCCAGGGGTGACAAGTGTCAACCCTGGTGCATGCAAATATAATAGCCGAGATGAACTGTGGAGGGGGATTCTTCTCCATTCTACCCGACCGTCTGAGCGTGAACCCGTCCGACCTCTGCAAGAATACCCTCGTACAATCCCGAAACAAAAACAGTGAGACTATTCTGTGATTGTTGAACCTGTTTGGGGAAGCGCGTGTCTGTTTTTCCCAATTGGCTGCTGCGGCCACGCAGTGCTGGACTGCGCGTGGCATACTGGCCAGAGTAAGCTCGTGTTGAGCTTGTGTATGACCTCTCTTCTGGTGAGGGAGGCATCTGTGGTTGGAAGAGGCAGGTTGTCAGGCCTGTGAGCAACTCTTTCCAGGTGAAAGAGCTTGCTGGGAAGTGGTTTCTTCCAGAGAGTGCCCAGCACCAGCTACGGGCTCTGAGACTTCCTGATCCGGCCTGTTGTCGAGACCCAGAGAGGGAGGTTAGCACCGATGGACTGTGCGTGTGAAGGTGTATACTCCCGGGCGGAACAGGCATGTGGGGAATGAGAGTCTGGTAGTATTGGGCGTAAGATGGCATCTTTGGGAATTATCCTCCCAGATATTTCTGCATTGTTTTCCCTATAACCTCAGCCTAGCCTAGGATTCCTTGCCTTGGGGTGGAGCTCAGTCCCAGCTCGGGGATGACCCACTGTTGAGATGATGAGCAGTGCGGTCTAAGGCTGGGAGGTTCGTGGAAGGTCTGCACTTGGTTGGTGGATTTCACCACTGTTACAAGATAAGTATCTAACTATGTTCTTATCACATTTTGCATGATTGTGATACATAAATTATCATGTTTTCCGCTGTGTAAATGAAATACTGTTGAAACCTATGGATTGTCTAATTATAAAAATAACTATATGTTTATTCTGAGAATTAAAATGTATCTCTTTGTTGTTACGCATGTTATTGTACAATTATGTATGTTTTCTGTAAAAGTCCATGTACAGTTTGTTACATAATGCGTTATAAGCTCTGGGTAAGCGAAAATGTACACTACAAAGGCCCCGGTGAGAAGAATGTTCAATCAACGAATAGCTCTCCCAAAAGTATGACATCCCAGAGCATCGCTCCAACGACCCACCACAACAACAAAGCAACTTATAGTTCTTAAAACGAAGGAGGAGATAACGGCCCTCCTCACTCTAAAATTGATAGTTCTCACAAGCTTCCAGTAGACAAGAAGAGAAAAAAAATTGTGGGACAGGTGGAAGAGCCCGAAATTCAGAGTGAGAACATGGAACTTGAGCCTGATTTGGATAGCGTACTCCGCTACCTTGATCAGCCCGAAGACGCGATCCAGCATAGTCGTCCAATGGACATATCTGATACCAAAATTTTTGACGAAGATGAATCCTTCGTGTTCCATAGCGTTGTTTTTGACAATCAATCCAAAAAATTGATTATTGAAAAAAAAAATGTAAAAAGGAAAAAAGGAAAATCTCGTTCAGAGATTAACCTTGCGAACATGTGGCCTCTCAAGTCTGTCAACTTCACATAGAGATCGAAGGTGCACTTCATGATTCCATTGAAGGCATTGAGGTCGAGAATGCCAGACTGAAGGACTGGGTCAAAGAATTGGAAAAGGCTTTTATTCCTATGTCATTTCTTGTCAATCCTTTGGCAATAGCCATGCCTGCCACCCCTGCAGCCAAGTTAAAAGGATCCTCCATCCTCCCTGCATCGTGTAGAGAATATGTGGAGAATAATATCAAGAAAAGAATGGAATTGGTTACTGAGGCGTGGGAAACATCACAAACCATGACTTCCTTGGAACCAAGGCACATAATTTGCTCGAACATTTGCAGGCGGAGTTAAAAGATGAAGAACATTTCTATTTAAACATAGACCTTCATTTTGGCACCATTGTCAACAACATGACATAAACAAGAAGAAGACAACAAGATCTTCCATCCAAAAATCAGATTGGTCAAATAAATGCATGCTGGAAAGAAAATGTTAAGAACCTGCATCTCATTGTTCAGTCATATGAACAAGCCATATCAAACAAAGAAAAATTATTCACAAAGCTGTCCACAATAAACTTAGTTGGAAGCACCAATGACTTCCAAGACGCCAACTTAATCGTCAACTCCTTACCCTTAACTAGGGAAGACTTCGATAAACAGGTTGATATGTTTAAGGCGTTGTCTTTGGAAAAGTTTTACAACATCCTTGAATATGGTCAAAATGGCGTCGACGACTGGCTAGTCAACTATTCAGTACAGAATGAAGAAATTGATCAAGCTATGCGTAATCTTTCTATCGACTTCGGGGAATTAGAAAAGTAACTTTTCAACATAAAAATCCGGAATGAGATCAATGTTGCCCCAATGAGAAGCTAGATTGAAGAATGGCTTGAAAGGAAATTGAAGCAGGCCACCGACGAAAGGCAACAGGCAGTTGCCACGATTCCAGCAGTCGTCGATGACATCAATGAAAAAGCATCAACAAGCAAATAGCAAAAGGGGCCATATGTACCATCATTGTAAGTCTACTGATCGCATCATGCTTTGTTTATCAACCTAGTTATTCCACTTTTTTAAATAGAAATGTCTAGCCAAAGACTGATACCTTTCAATTTATTTTTTTCAGGTATTGCACTCTATCGTCGCCCACTTCTTCTTTCTACAGTCTCATTTCTTATACATATTTTTGTTATGGTCCGTAGGAGCCCCAATCCCAGTCTATATGACTAATGCATTGAAATTTCTAAGAATATGTAACATACTTTTTATTTTTTGATATATTTCAAATAAAATTGTTTTTTAAATGTAATCGACTTTTATTTTTTGATATATTTCAAATAAAATTGTTTTTTATCTCATTTTATATTTATGTCCTCATACATTTTTATCTTTCACCAGCCTATATGACAAATGCATTTAAATTTCCAGGAACATGTAGCTTTTTTAATATATTTCAAACTAAACTGTTTTTTTATCTCCTTTCATATTTATGTCGTCATAAATTTTTATCTTCCACCATGCACAAATTTTATTTTGTTATATACTTTCAAAAAATAAATGGGGCTCTAGAGACCACATGTCATTTACTGCATGGATACCACATGTGCTTTATGCTACTTGCCACATCTCCGCTACAATTTCCATCTGTCTCCGCTACTTTTTCATATCCCAATTCAACCCGACAAGAACTACGCTGCCACACAACCTTGTTTATATTGCACTCATAAGTAAAACACTTTAACATTAAGTGTTTTCTGTTTTATGTGTTGTGTGTAGGTGAGAGTTTGTTTTAGTCTTAAAATGTCAATAGTCTTTTTAGATTACTCTTTTTCAAATTTTGAATTTTATCTATTTCTATAGTTGTACAGACATGTTGCAAAAGCTCCATCTTGTCTATATCATCTAATAGTTTTAGAAGTAAGTAAAACTATGAACTAATAATATTATAAATACTCTTTTTAAACCATTTAAAAATGATTAATATATCAGTTATAAAAGTAAATATCAGGGTTTCCAAAATTTATTATATAAATGGAAAACTCTTTTTATATATATTATACATATAGAAAGAGATTATTATTTCTTAAACAAATGGATACAAAAATAAAAGATAAATTTCGTTCCTTAAAATTTTAACCATTTTCTTATTCCAGGTGATAAAGGTTATCATGCATTCATTTTACTTGTACAGATACGGTAAACTTGTATAAAAAGTTAATTATAAACCGAATAATTACGTGTAACTAACTTTGTATTTTGATTCAACTTTATAAATGAACCTATTTTGAACTCATCTCTTTTCAATCTAAACCATAGAATACTTCGAGTGAATAATTTAAATAAAGTATGACACAACACACTTTATGTTTGAATACTTTTCATTCCAAATGAGATGAACCACAACAATATTATAATTTAAATAAAGTATGACACGAGACACTTTATGTTTGAATACTTTTCATTCCAAATGACATGAACCACAACAATATTATAATGTATAAAAAATTGTAATGCATATGTTTTAAAGGAAAGTATGTAAAATTTTATTGCACCCTTTTCTAAGTTCAATGAGTTTCATGAGGAAGAAAGGATTAAAAACAATTAATTCTCTGATGAGAGTTTAGATGTATTAAGGTTAAAGTTTTGTTTCACTTAGTTATTGTTAATGTTGTTTGAAATTTGGTAAGTTCCATATATCAGGTACTTTGTCTGAATTTTCCTTGCTGAGGTGTATTAGTTTAATTCAATAAGTTTACTATGGATGTCATCCATGAATATAGGGAAACATTCCTTGAGTTTTCCCACTAAATTTTCTTTAGAAAAAAAAAAAAGTACATTTAACAACATATGTTAAAAACTTTCTTATATAAAACTTCTATAACTGAAAAAATGACACTTAAACAAATAATAAGCATTTATTATTTAATGTGTTAACTACTTTCCAAAACAAACAAGAATAATGGTCAAATATGAAAGGTCAATTTTACAGATAATATAAAGATGTTAATAATATCATTTTACATCAATAAATTTATACAATAGACATGGTAATAGAATTGGCCAATTCCTTGAGAAACATACTTTTGCTAGCTAATTTCTAACCTAGACTTGGTCAAACTTGGTCAAATTTATGAGTCCACTGAAACTAGCTAGTCACTCTCAGTTTGAATTTTATAAAAACACATAAGTTTATCAAATCAAATCAGTCAGCCAAAGCAAATCAAAATAGTTAAATTCAATCAAATTTGCCAATGAATTTGCTTCTACATGTTTCACAATTTTCCAGTTATTTTTATTTTATATGTTTCATGTTATGGAATCTGCAATTTCTACTTTGAGTTTGTAGTCTAAAAGGGCCATCGAAATATATTGCTGTTTAAAAAAGAGATAATGGATATACTTGAAAATATCAACAGAATGAAAAATATTTAAACACACTAAGAGAAAGAAATATTTTGAAGGAATAACATTGTATTATATAATGGCAGACAATGAACAAATACTTAAGGAAAATAAAAGTGTTATGTAACTTCTGAACTATCTACTATTATTTTTTACATTGTCAAGGGCCATGGGTTATAAACTTAGAACTCTCAAGTAGGTACTACAGTTATAGTTTCATTCACCTATTTAAGCAAACATAGCTCTATTTTGATGTCTAGATGATGGTTCTGTCCTGGCATGGAATTCTGTAATTGCATCAAACTTTGAATTTCTTATATATATTTTCAGTGAGTTGACTCTTACACGGCTTGCTAAATTGTTTCCAAATCCAAGTCATTTGACTATGACAATAGGAGAAAATATGCCTTAGCTTTGCTGCAATGGCATGTGTTTGTCGTGATTTAATTTAAGCATCTCAAAACCAAAATGCATTCACCAAAGCATGTCATGTCTTCTGTAGTAAGCATTCAAAATTTTACATATGGAGTTTACTGTTATACAGTTTGTCGCAATAGTACTCTGACTTAAAAAACAAATGCATTTGTCCTCTCATGTTTTTGCAGTAATTATTGATTACACCAGAAATCACTGTTTCACCTGAAGATGATTGCAGCTGGTATTTATGACATGTATTTGTCTGCTTGAGATTTCTGGAGAAACTTTTTACACAGTTTATATCCAGAAATCTCAAGCAGCAATATGACGAACTGTGAAAACTTACACACTCTAATGTATTTATCTTGCAGGTATGTCCATGGAAGTTTTATATATGATGCAAAACCAGCTGAAAAACATTATAGGACTGAAAATTGATGGATATTAATCAAGCCGTCTTAGAAGGTACTCTACCTGAACTTTTTTAGTTAAAGGCATAACCCATTTTGCGTAAAGACCAGCAACCAAAGAAGGTTGAATTTTGTATACCGGGGCCACTGCTGTACCATCCAGGTTGACTTCCTGACCATATGTCATTGTTTTGAGCTCCACTCTCCTCTGGACCATTGCTTCCACATTTTCGAAGGTCAATAGATTCATTAGTGCTTTCCTATCCTGCAAAACAATAGTGATTGACAAGAAATCAGTTCAATTTATCATGTTTTAGGTCGGATGGAAAACATTGTCATACAGTAATAAGTTATAACCAATCAGGAGGTAATTAAATAAGGCGATTCCAACATAATAGAGTGCTACTGAAAGTTCGCAAGAAGCATGCAAGAATACAGAATTAAAACCAGAAATCTTTATGTAGAATTCAGACCTGTGCCCGGATTGCAGGCTCATATTCTTTTGAGGAGTCTCTGAATTTCGCTTCAGCTACAAACTTTCCATAATGGATCCTTCTAGAGATGGCCTGTCAATGAGAAACATTGAGAAATAATAGTCTAGATAATGCTTTTAGAAGTCTATCAAATTGGTCCCCTGGAATTTATCCTACAATTAGCTGTCATAAGCACGCCACTCTTTGCTTTTTCGATAAGTTATATTTTAGATGACGAAGTGCAGTGCTAGCTTAACCAAAGACTCAAGCCCAGGCTATGTAATATCTGAAAGGATTGCTGGCCAAACCTGCAAGCAGGAGACATCACATACAGCTGTAGATCCATAATTTCCATCATCACCCCCAGCTACAAATCGTGGAAGTAACTCATCAAAGTACATACTCCAAATCTCCTTATTTATGTTGATAGTGGAAGCAGCAGGGTGCAACACCTATAATAGCAGATAGTGTTCCCTTTAAACTTGAAGGAGCTTTTTAAGAATAAGGAATGTATAACAAGGAAAATCAAGAGGCATTCCCGAAACTAACTTGCGGATATTGTAAGGGAGGTAGCAAAGGCTCCTGCAGGTCCTCAGGGAAGAATGAATGCTCATCTGGGCTTTTGTACCTGCCCACCTGCACATTTAACACATTATAGGTCATGACAGTTCCCCTCTCTTTGACATCTTCAAGCTAACAAAAAAGGAATACTGTAGAGCAACACCTGTTCCGAATAACCATATTAATGGGATCAGAGTTTAGCCTCGGTTTAAAATCCATGTCAAAAAGTAACAATTCTTACCATGGTTAGCTGAAAGTTCTCAAACCCCAGAGCTTCACATTAAGGGTTCCTGTTAGTTTTCTTGTTGCTTTGAGCATGTTCTCCATCAACCATCAGTTTCTGTCATTCCCTACTTTTAGAAATTTTCTACTTTTAGCTGTTCTATTTATAGACTAGAGTTGGTTGGTTGACTAGTGACTAGTCATCAGTGAGTTATTTGCATTTAAATAATGAGTTGAGCACTTGGCATGTGTTGGTGTGTGTCTTCCACATACAGGAGTGTGTTTGGCACATGGCCACCCAATTGATGAATGTGCTTGCCGTGTGTTGGCACATGTGGGGCATGTTACTTGAGGATTTACATAGAGAAGTGTGCTTGGCATGTGTTTACCTATCCTTAGCACATGTGGGGCACATTACTTGAGCAGTTGCACTTTTATATTCTTGGACATTTTTGCATGCATGGAACCCTCCTTTATTCTGTAAAAAGAGATGGTGCAATAGCAAACAAGTACTCATTGTAATTATTCTTTCAGTGTTAATGACAAGTTATGTGAATGCAGTTACAGATTTCTAGCTTGCTGGTTTTGATTTGCAGATTTAGTATTTCTTAGATCTACACTTTGTCACTTGCCGGATTGATCCAAAATTCTGATATGCTGTGTCTACACTCTTAAGTCTTGATCTATCTCCTAAGCTTTTAGTTTCAAAAATCTAAAGTTTTGATTCGTGTTTCTTAAAGTTTCCAATGTCAGCAGTAGATGAAAATCTTTCAGTGCAGATCTGCGACCATGATTTTGAAAATTTAACATTGTATCAGAGTTGTACTGCTGAAGGTCTTCTATCTAGTGAATGGAGAAGGAAACCACCTGTGAGAGGGAGTTGACAATGGAAGATATCAGCAGGTGTGTGATGCCCTGTTGGGTATGTGTTATATTCTTTGCACAAAAAAAAAAATCCTTCGGAAACGTGTTGCCTTTTTTGCCTCGATTTTTTGTGTCCATTGTTGGGCGTTTTTTCGGCACATGGTTTTTAAATTTTTTCCGATGGTTTTCTATTTCCGGTTAAGGAATTAGGGTTGTTGACTAATCCAGGTCATTGGATTAGGGTTTTGGATGCCGTTGGCTCCTATATGTATATTGTATTGTAAACAATGCATGATGTGGATGAATATAGGATGTGTTGGTTTTCCTGGTTTGGGTTTCCAGGGGAATAATCTATGTGTAATGTGTGTATTTGCCATTGTATCTTTTCTATTCTTTTACTGAAAATCTGTTTGCAGTAAATAATTGTACAAGGTTAAAATCTACATGCCCTACAAGTTCCAATAATTGGGGTGATGCCTAAGAAAGGCACAAGGACATGTGAGAGATTGAACTACTTTTTACGATTTTAAAGGGAAAATTGAACTTATGAAAGGTTGCTAATTTTGGCTGAACTGTTTTTTTTTACTTGTGATCCAAAGGACTGTAGGAAAGGTGAACTTTGGAATGCCATGTCTCAGAGAGAGTCACCAATTAGAAGGAGCCTCCAACTTCACCCCTTGGAAGTGCAGGTTGGAGATGCTTATGGAGGGTATTGATCTCTAAAGCATAGTCCAGGGAAAACTTATAGTTCCTACCAATCCTCAACAGTGATCTCTGTACAAGAAGAGGGTTGCTAAGACGAAGATGATTCTTTTGGACTTTGTGAAGGACCACTTAATTGCTCAAATTGCAAGGAAATTGACTAAGGAAATGTTTGATGCATTGACAACTCTATATCAGAATGTCAATATTTTCAGGAAGATGCTCTTGAAGAACAAGTGTCAAAAATACCAATCAAAAACTGTAGATTGCTAAAGCTGAAAATACCAATCAAAATTTCTGCTAAGAATACTTTAACCTACAAATCCATACTGCTGATAAATAAAACAGTGAGCATACAAATATGAACACTCAAGAGTCAAAACAGCATCACTGATTTTCTATTAATTGTGAAAACAGAAAACTAAAGTTATAGGCCACAGCTCAAAACTCAAAAATTCTTGAATCACAAAATGGTTCGCCATGCTTCTCCTTCATAGATTAGGAAGAAGAGAGGTACAGTGAATCTAGATGCATGCACACAACGGCACCTTGACTAGCAGTGTGAACTCTAACCCTACTGCACTGGCTTGCATGGATAACCGAGCTAGAGATAAAGTGCACCCTCCTAGGGATTTGGGCCCTTTACTGAGCTAGGAATCCACATGCATAAGCACCCCTACTATCTTAGGGAAATGCACCCTCTAACTTGTGCATGCAAAACTAAATAAAGCATAAAACAAAATTAGAACTGAATTGATGAATATAGAGAAGCATCTAAAATAGGATATGGACTGAAGATGGTGCATGCATGCACCCCCTATCTCTCTTTCCTCCATAAATACTAGTACACCCTCAACACTGTTGTATGGACAACTAAAGGAGGGTGTTTTACTGTTATATGGAACTCTGTTGTACACTGTCACTGGAACCCTATTCAAGCTACGTAGGTAAACTAAAATTCCCTCTTAGCAAGGAAAGTGTTCTCCACCACACCAAGCCTCTCCCTGAACATCTCACAATTCCCCTTTGCCAAGGGCTTGGTCAAGATATATGCAACTTGTTGATAGATCGAAATGTATTGAAGAACCACTGCTCCCTTCTAAACCCTATGATGAAGTGGTACTTGATCTCAATATGCTTGGACCGATCATGAAATACTGAATTCTCAGAGTTTGACACAACTCTGATTATCACAGCAAATCACAGTAGTGTCCAAAGTCTAATCTGTCAAATCTACTAATAACTTAAAAAGAAAGATGGCTTCACAAGTAACAAAGTTGGCTGCCATTTACTTTTCCTCTATTGAACTAAGTGCCACTGAAGCTTGCTTCCTACTGAACCAGGGAACCATATCTAAACCCAAACTGAAGCAACATCCTAAAGTGCTCCCCCTGTTGCTAACACTACCTGCCGAATCAGAATCTGTAAATCCATGCAGCACCAATTCTCCACCACCAGCATACCTTAGACCAAAATGCATTGCACCCTTCAAGTATTGGAGCACATGTTTTGCAGTAATCCAATCAACCTGCCTGGGCTCTACCATGTACTGGTTCAGGGTGTTGACTGCAAAACAAATGTTAGGTCCAGTATTTACTAGATAGATGGGAGAACCCATCAATTGCTCGTACACAAATGGTCAATCAAATTTGAACCTAAATCAACAAATAACTTCATATTTGCCACCATAGGAGTAGCCATGGACTTACAGCCCATCATCTGAAATCTCTTTAGAATCTTGAGAGCATACTTACCCTATCCAAGAAAGACCTTACCTGGACTTTGTTAGAAAATTGGGTGTGCTCGTTTAACCATAGACAATATAGCAATATTGTCACCCAACCATAGGCACGAATGCCACCCCCAAGCACCTTGACCTTGACAGAGAGAAGAATTCCGGTAGCAAATCAATAACCAACCAAGGCTAATGCACCAAGCAAAGATAACCAAGACTAATCAGAAAGTCCAACCCAGAAAGACCGAAATTATAGGTTGCAGTAACTGTAGTTGCAGTTGCTCCCCAGACTTGCACACTACTGGATTTCTGCAGTTTCGGCTCATGTGTATCAAATGAGCTCTGGCGCCTTATATTTATACTGCTCTTTCCAAGCTATCTGGGCCGACTTCTCTTTTTGGAGGCTAAAGACTTAATATAAAATATTCTCTTTAGCCGACTTTACTTCTAGGGTTATGTCCAAGTCTTTTAGGGTTCTTCTTGCTTCCTGGAATATTCTAATCTCATCAAAGGTCACAAGTGGAGGTTAATACCTCCCGCAGCTACCATAATATCAACACTCCCTCCTAGCTAGGGAGGTATAAAAGGCAATGGTCTTGAGCACACACAGACCATTCAACCGGTAGCATCATCATAGCCACACAGGCTATCTCATGATCAAATCATGAACACCGTCAACATTATCCAATTGGATAATCTCCATGACAAGCAGTACAATGTCATCTGATAAAACACAATTGTGTCTATCCATAATAGTACATAACTACTATCCAGTGGTACACAACAATACCAAGTAGCATACAGCTACTAACCAGTGGCATATAGTCACAATCAGTGGAACACATCCACCACAGTAGTATACAACTACTGTCCAGAGACATACCGTCTCTACAACAGTCATATCATCTGATATCAACTTGCATAAACAATATCATGATACAAGTTGAGTCATCTGGGCCATTCTTCCACTCACATTTGTGAGATCTGGAAGAGCATCTGCCCTCATACAGTAAAAGCATCAACCATGGGCTATCTGGACTATTCTTCCCAAGCATGGAAGAATAACTGTCCCTGATTTCTGAGCCTGGACCATTCACCTAATTGGGCCATTCCTCCAGCACTAATCATAGTGCAACCTAGATAGAATGCATCTGCCCTAGGGAATGCATGTCCCCGATTGTTGAACCTGGACCATTCACCTAACCGGGCCATTCCTCCGACATTAAACATAGTGCAACCTAGAGAGAATGAGTTTGCCCTAGGGAATGACTGTCACGGACCATTTCCTAAGGAAGTGACTGTCCTGCACCAACCTCCAAAATGGACCATTCTTCAAAACTGCTCACAACTGTGAACTTCAAAAGAATGACTGCCCGGCGAGGCAGACCATTCTACTTGACCACTACTAAGAGTGACTGCCAAGAAGAATGATTGTCCTAAACCATTCCCCCACACTGGCCACAAGGGGAATCGTTGTCTATGGTTCATCAACAATCTATCGGACCATTTTCATTACAAAAATGACTGTCCGATCTAGACCATTTTTCGAACTGGAAAATGCCTACCTGTCAGAAAATCTCAAACCACTTTCCGAACTGGAAAGGAACTGCCCATCCTGGACCATTTTCCAAACTGGAAAATGACTGTCCATAAATCAATGATATATCAGTGCTCCCTCCCAACCTGGAGAGCCATCTCTTCCCTTTCAGCTAAGGGAGTTATCTCCATGATCCCCAACTTGTCTCGTAAGTATGCAAACTTTATCCTGGACAAGGGCTTTGTCAAAATATCTGTTGTCTGCTCATCTATGGAGATATACTGGAGCTTCACTTCTACTTCCTGGACTTTATCTCGAATAAAGTAGTATTTGATCTCAATGTGTTTCGACCGTTCATGAAACACTGGGTGTTAGGATAGCCTTATATAACTCTGATTGTCACAGTATATTATGGTCGAATCTGGAACCTGATCAAATAATCCAGAAATCAACTTTCTCAGCCATATTGCTTTTGTACATGCCTCACATGCTGCGATATATTCTGCTTCTGTTGTGCTGAGTGCGACAGACTTATGTTTCCTACTGCCACAAGATATCATAGTGGAGCCCAAGCTTAAACACATCCCTGAAGTACTCCTATGTCTTCTGCACTCTCTGCCCAATCTGAATCTGTGAATCCATGAAGTTGTATATCACTAGATGAGGTATATCTTAAACCATAGTTTAGCGTCCCATGAATATATCTTAAAACATGCTTTGCAGCTATCCAATGCTCATGTCTGGGTTCCACCTGGAATTGGCTTAGGGTGTTTACAACAAAGCAAATATCTGGTCGAGTATTCACTAAATACATTAATGACCCAATCAATTGCCGATATAGGGACGGGTCTACTGGATCAGAGTCAGAGTCTCTTACTTTCCTTATATCTGTGGTCATAGGAGTGTCCATGGATTTGCAATCCATCATTTCAAACTTCTGAAGAATCTTCACTGCATACTTTCCTTGTCCAAGGAATACTTCACCACGCTTTTGCCATACTTCTAGTCCCAAGTAGTAATGCATGAGACTGAGGTCTTTCATATCGAACTCATAAATTAGTTCCTTCTTACACTAGGTGATGAGAGAATCTTCACATGTCAAGAATAAATCGTCGACATATAGCAGTAGAATCATAGGTGCATTGTTCACGACTTTGTAGTAGAAATTTGGATCTGCATGACTCTTGGAGAAACCAAGTCTTATTAAGTAGTTGTCTATTCTGGCATACCAAGCTCTTGGACCTTGCTGGAGTCCATACAGGGATTTCTTTTATCTGCAAACATGAGTGTCTCTGGAGTGTACTTCAAATCCTTGAGGTTGTTCAATGTATACTTCGATTGCTCCATTGAGAAAAGTTGTCTTTACATCCATTTGATGTAAACTCCATCCCATGGAAGCAACAAGAGATATAATGGCTCTAATAGAAGTATATCTGGCAACAGGAGCAAACGTCTCATCGTAATCTTCTTCCTCCTTTTGGGAGAACCCTCTAGCTACAAACCTTGCTTTGTATTTGTCCATGCTTTCGTCTACTGCATGTTTGATCTTATAGACCCATTTTGAAGTTACTACTGATTTTTCTTTGGGTCTAGGCATAATTTCCCATACAACATTTTTCATTATGGACTGGTGTTCTTCTGTCATGGCTTCTTTCCATTGTTTCTTCTAAGCTGCCTCTTCAAATGTGGTGGGTTCTTCATTTAGAAGCTTTGTCATACATGCTGCATAGTTGGAGAATCTTTTGGGCATTTTGCTTTCTCTGAAGGTGCTACTTGGGGCTTTGAGTCTTTCTACTTCTTGTAGAGTAGCTTCAAGCCAAGTTGGATGTTTCTTGGTTTTGGGTACAATGACTGATTCAATAGGTTCACATGGTTGCATCGAATGATCAAGTTGTTTTGTTTCTTCATTATGACATTCTAGAAGACATGTGCTTTCTTCTTTAGGCTCTTCATACTCTTCTTCTTCTATAGTTTCTTCTATGGATTTCTTGAAAGCCATCTTTTCATTGAAGGTTACGTCTCTGCTGACTTCAACCTTATGTTGTTCCGGGATATAGATTCTGTAGGCTTTGGATGATTCAGTGTATCCCACAAATATGTCGTTCTTTCCTGAGGGTTCTAATTTCTTCCTTTTATCCTTGGGGATGTGAATGTAAACATGGCATCCAAAGATTCTTAAGTGTTCCACATTAGGTTTCTTTCCTGAGAAGGTTTCTTCTGGAGTCATATCCTTCAATATGCGGTGGGGATTTCTGTTCTGAACATATATTGTTGTCATGGCTGCTTCTCCCCACAAATACATAGATAAACCTTGATCGCTCCTTAGTGCCTTCACAGTTTCTTCAATAGATCTGTTCTTCCTTTCTGCTACACCATTTTGTTGAGGATTATGAGGAACAGTTAGCTCCCTCCTAACCCCTGCTGATTTGCAAAAGGCAACAAATTCCTTGGATGTGTATTCTCCTCCATTATTTGTTCTCAAGGTCTTGATTTTCTTGATTGTGAGGTTCTCTATCTCTACTTTGAATTCTTGAAACTTGCTGAAAACTTCGTCCTTTGTCTTCAAGAGATATAACCAAGTCTTTCTTGAGTAATCATCTATGAAGATTACATAGTAAAGAGAACCTCCTAGAGATTTGACT
>SNQJ01S0014242.1:0-28674 GCA_010110895.2 Picea sitchensis
CACCTACTACTTCTCCTATCTATACATCTGGTAGATTTGAGAAACCAAGCTCAAGTTTTCCTTTTCCCCCTCATCTATATCTTCCATATTCTCATGATAATTTTCCTGAACTTCATTCACACCATCTTGAAGTAGTCAAAATATTAGTAGATCAATATTTTGAAGTTTTTAATAATCTACTATTTAGTCCTCGAATTGTGTCTCCTAGAATTTCAATGGTCAGTGTTGGAGGTGTTGGTGTTGGAGGTGTCAGAGGTGCAGGGGCTGGTGGAAAATCTCAACCCCCTAGGATCTTTTCCAAGGTCGCTGCTAGATATTCTCCCTTAGTTCTCCCTATTGTCCTTCATGATTTACCTAAAAATTACAGGAAGAGCCTCCCTAAATTCACGGGAGAAGGGGATTTAACAACAACATAACATATAGCCTTTTTCAATCAAATTGTTGATATTCTTGGTGTTGAGCAGGAGGGAGATTACACGAGACTGTTAGTACAAATTTTTGAAGGAAAGGTAAGAACTTGGTTCAAAGGACTTCCAGTAGGTTCTATACCATCATATAATGATCTGGAAACTTCCTTCATAAGGAAATGAGGTGAGAAAAAGGATCATATTTATTACTTAACCGAATTCAGAGCCTTGAGAAAGAATATCCACTAATTTAGCAGGGATGCAATATGATGCTACAGAGATTGAATCAAATATGATGGCATCTTGGAAGTTGAAAACTAAAGTTGAGATGGGATCAAGAGAACCGAGGCATTTTAAAGAACATGCAGGGCCCTCTGGATCTGGAAAATATGCAGAGGAAAAAATGGATGAGATGGAAAAAATTATTAAATATATCTCGAACAAAATTTCCAGGATGGAAATGGAACAAGACAAACCTGATCCATATGTTAGAAATCAATTCCAGAGAATTCCTAATCCTCATATACAACAAAGGCAAATAAAATATGAGGAACAAAAGATTCAGGCTCCTTTTAGAACTGAGAATTTCATACAGAGAGATGAGGTGCAAGATTATGATGAATTAGATGAATATATAAACAACCCCGGTGATGATGATCTTGAGCCTCACCTAACCAAACAGGATTATGAGAGATCCTTGGATCTGGAATCTCTGTTCAATGATGATGAAAATATCAACAATTTGGGAGACTCTACATACATAGGTCTCGTTGATTCAATAATGGCTGACCTTCAACATAAATATGATTTGAGGCCAAGAGAAAAAATTCTACAAATATTCCACCAAAAAATATTTTATCACGAAATAAAGAAAATGAAGCAGCGGTCGCAAAACCATCAAATGAAATGCAAGATTCTTGAGCAAATAAAGTTGAAATGAAAGCAATACAGACTAAGAATTTGGAAAGTACAGAAGTCAAAGTTCAGATCAGGGAAATTGAAAAACCAATTGGGACTTTCAATTTAGAGAACGAACTTAATAAAATTAAAATTCCAAGTCCTTTGGTTGAACTTGCTAGGAACGTAATTTATTAAAAACAAATCACTAAAGCAATAAATTTTTCTAATGTTGAATGTCAAGATGATGTTATCAATTTGCAGGATGAAAAACCTACAATCATGTTTGGACCACACATTGAAAATAGTAAGGATTATGTTTCTCCTTTCTATATTACGTTGATTGTGCATGATCATTTAATTCGCAATTGCATGTTAGACTCAGGGGCTTCGCATAATTTAATTCCTAATATTATCATGGAAAAATTGGGCCTTGAAATTACCAGACCTTATTAAGATTTATAATCATTTGATTCAAGAAAGGTTAAGTGTCTGGGTATGATTAAAGATTTATTTGTAAGTATTGCTCAGGTTCATCTAAAAAAGTATTCTTATGGATGTGGTTTTTGCTGACGTTCCTACCAAGTATGGCATGCTTCTATCTAGATCTTGGGGTGCCAATATAGGAGGATAGGTTCAACTAGACATGACCTATGCTACAATTCCATTTTTTGGTGGAAAATTTACTCGACTGTACATAGAAACTAGATTGGCATATATTGTAAGTGACCCTCAAAACCCCAATAACTACCTAGTCTATGTTGTTGACCAAGATTTAGGAAATTGTATATTATCTATAGATGATGATTTTGAAGAATGTATAGAAGAAGAAAATCAAAAAATAGAAATTTCAAAGAAAAATATAAATGTTAGAGAAGGGATGTGGAAAATGTTCTTCGATGGTGCTTCATCCTACGAAGGAGCAAGAGCAGGAATTTTATTTGTGGMACCAGGTGATGAGTATTACATTCCTTTTTCTTATAGATTACAATAGGATGTTTATTATACCAATAATGTGTGTGAATATGAATCTTTAGTTTTAGGACTAGAAGCTACATGAAAATTAAAAATCGAACATTTGATAGTTTATGGAGATGCTGAGCTCATTGTAAAACAAATAAAACAACAATATCAAGCTAAGCATCCGATATTGAGATCATATAGAAATTGTGCCTGGGATCTAATAGATAATTTCTTCTCATCTTTTAATATCCACTCTATTCCCAGAATGCAAAATCAACAAGTTGACTCTTTAGCCAAAGTTGTTGTGACTTTCATACCACCTATTGTTTTGAAGTTGAAATATCATATTGAGATGAGGCATAGACCCTCAATTACAAACAATGTTCAACATTGGAAAGTATTTGAAGATGATGAACAAATCAAGCAGTTCCTGGAAATGGTAGATGATTTTTATGAGACCCACATAGATCAAGAAAATCAGAATGATCTTGCTTGGATTATGCAAGAAGGAGAAAATCTGGAAAAGTTCCAAGATAAAATTGCAAATCACCGCATGCTCTTACTTAAAAATAATCAAATTGCCAGAGGTATGATCCCTCTAGAAATGTTGTTTGACCAGTATGATATACCCTTAGAGTCTACTTTTCAACCTCAACTCGAAGAAGTTGAAGATTGTAATGTAGGAACAAATGAAAATCCCAAGATGGTCAAAATTTCTAAATATATTCCGACTCAAATAAAGAGTAAATACGTTGAGTTACTTAAACAGTATAAAGATGTTTTTTCACGGTATTATGATGATTTAAAAACTTAAGATACTTCTATTATTGAACACAAGATTCCCTTAAACCATGGTATTAATCCTTTCAAGAAGAAGCTTAGACATATAAACCCAATTCTTCTACCAGTAATAGAAAGGGAGGTTAAAAAACTCCTTGATGCAAAAATCATCGTTCCCCTTAGATACTCTAAATGGGTGGCCAATTTGGTCCCTGTTAGGAAGAAAAACGGTGAGATAAGACTCTGTGTTGATTTTAGGAACCAGAATTGGTCTTCTCTTAAAGATAACTACCCCCTCCCAAAAATGGATCATGTTTTAGAAAAGGTGGTAAGGGCTAACGAAATTTCTATGATTGATGGTTTCTCAAGATATAATTAGATTGATGTTCATGAAGATGATAGAGAAAATACTGCAGTTACTAATCCATGGGGAACTTTTATGTATGATCAAATGTCTTTTGGTTTAATGAATGCAAGAGAAACTTTCCAGAGAGCAATGGATATCGCATTCGTCGGTGAGAGAGATAAGTTAGTTATTATTTATCTAGACGATCTGATAGTTTTTTCCAATTCTGATGTAGATCAAAGGATGGAATTAAGGTTGAACTTAAATGATTTGAGGCTATTGACCTGATTAATATTCATAGATATAGAAAAGAGATTCAATCATTTTTGGGAAAGATCAATTTTTTGAGGAGATTTATTCCAAACTTTGCTGAAATAATCAAATTGATTACAGATATGCTAAAAAAGGACATCAAAGTAAAATGGACTGCAGAAGCCAAAGCATATTTCGAGCATGTTAAGAAATCCATAGGAGAAGAACTAGTATTGGTAAGTCCTGACTATACAAAATAATTCTTAATCTTCTCCTTTTATTCTGAACATATTGGTGTAGCAGTGCTCCTTCAGAAGAATGAAGAAGAATTTGAACAACTAATAGCCTTTTTCAGTAAAAGCCTCAGAGATGTAGAACTAAGATATGTCATTCTCGAAAAAAAAGCTTATGTGATGGTGAAGGATCTCAAGGCTTTCAGAACATATGTATTGCACTCCAAAATAATTGCTTATGTACCAACAAATGCAATTAAAGACATCTTGGTTTAGTCAGACAGTGATGGAAGAAGAGGTAGATGGTTGGCTAAAATTCAAGAGTTTGATTTAGAAGTGAAACCAACCAAAGTAGTGATAGGTTAAGGTATGGAAAGGTTGTTAGCAGAATCAAATTTTAGAGTGCTTGGAATGAATAACTTAGGATCACATGATTCTCTTCTAGATATAGAGGAGATTGATGATCAAGCACCCATTATTCAAATTGAAGAAAAGTTTTCCTCCTCATCTTGGTACATTGATATTGTTACATTTCTCATTACTCTTCAATGTCCAAATAACATGACTCCTTATAAAGAAAGAACTTTAAAGCTACATGTAATTAAGTATTGAATTATAGATGGAAAACTGTACTGGAAAGACCCTTTCGGTTTCCTGTTATGTTTCCTGATAGAATCCAAAACAGAAGGTGTCATTGACGAATTTCATGAAGGAGTATGTGGAGGAAATCATGCATGGAGAGAAACAACTTACAAAATTTTAAGGGCAGGATATTATTGGCCAAAATTATTTATTGATGTAAATGTAAGGGTCAGAGCTTGAAATTCATGCCAATTGTTTGCTGGTAAGAAAAATCTTCCTACCTTACCTTTAATTCCAATAAAATATGAAGCTCCTTTCCAACAATGGGACCTAGACTTCATTGGAGAAATTCATCCGCAATCAAGTGCTCAACATAGATGGATTCTAACTGCTACTTATTATTTTACAAAATGGGTTGAATCCATTCCAACTCGGAATGCTACAAATTTGGTAGTGATAAACTTTTTGGAAGAAAGAATCCTAGCAATATTTGGTTGTCATAGGAAAATAATTATTGATAATGCTCAGGCTTTTAAGTCTATGGCAATGATCAATTTCTGTCAAAAATACAAAATTATTTTAGGTCATTTTACAACTTAATATCCTCAGGGAAATGGGTTGGATGAATCATCTAACAAGAGTTTGATGACTATAATAAAGAAAGTTTTGACAGAAAATAAAAAATCTTGGCATATACACTTAAAATAATCCTTATGGGAAAATCGAATTGGCACCAAGAAATCTATAGGTATGTCTCATTTCCAATTAATCTACGGTACTGATGTTGTTATTCCTATTAATATTGCTCTTCCTATGATGAAACTCTGGCAAGATACGAATGAAGAGCCAAATGATGTTACAAGAAGAATAAATCAAATCATCGAAGTTCAGCAAAACAAAGTAGAAGTGGATGATAAGATCCAAAAATACCAGGATAATATGAAAGCCCTTTTTGATAAAAAAGATAAAGACATGGAGTTTCTTCCTTGCGATTTAGTTTTAAGATGCGAAGCTAGAAAGGAAGATGCAAGGAAACATGGAAAATTTTATCATCTCTGGTTCGAACCTTTCAAAATTGCAGCTGTTGAGGGAAAACACTCATTCTCGCTGGGAAATCTTAATGGAGAGATTCTCGAGGCCCCTATCAATGGGCGTTATTTAAAACATTTCATGCAGTAGTTACATTTTGAATTTCCATTGTGTATATCGGATTGGATTGACATTCTCTATTTTAATTTTCAATTTTTCTTTTCTTTTTTATCTGAGTCATTCGATCATTTGTTGTAAAAAAATTCAATAAGTTTATGATTGCTTAACATCATTCAAATAAAAAATAAAAACATATGTATCACATATCATCTCTATTCTACAGTATTATCTGATATTTTATATTTCATTCCTTTTACAGAATGGATTTTGTTGAACAAGAGATGAGACTGAATAAAAACTCAACACTCGTCTTTCAAGCATGTGATTTCTCTAAAAACAAGTGATCAATAAATAATCTGCCTTGCTGAAATTTCAAAAGGAAAATAAGGTATGAGTCCCTACTCTTCTTATAGTTCAAACAAAGTTTAAAATTCTTTTCGAAATGAATGTGAAGGAAGTTTTTCTCATGATAATATTATCACCTGACCAAAAAATCAGATATGTATAAAATTATAATTTGAAGTGTCGTGATGATGAAATATATAATTTGGATCCTTCAAAACAGTGATTGGGTCATTTTTTACCTATCCTCGAGTTCTTATCCACTTCATATTTTCTCTATCCTTTCTTGTTTTCTTTTAGTCTTCATAGAAATAAAGAAACTTATCTTGACTCTAAAAACTCAAAAACATATTTTCAAAAAAATATTAGGCAAAAATATTTATGTTCCTTTGATTTTAATTGAAAAAGTATGTCTAGGCTAATCCTGATAATTTTAGCTCTGTTATCGAACTTTAAACTGACTAATTCGCTCAAGATTGATCCCTGAAAAGATTAAAATTCCCATAAAAAAATTTCCTATAGGCGAAGGTGTATTGAAAATTGAAAGAAAGTTAGTTTCATAGTATTCTTAAAATTGTTGACAGACCTTCTTTTAGAAAATTTTAAACAAATATCATCCCTTGTATATACAGATTGATTTCCCCCAGTCCAAAATATTAAAATATAAGATGGATGGTGAAAGGAAATTCATAATTTTATTGCCCCCATCTTGTCCAAAAGAGATGATGAAAGGAAATTTGTATATCGATTTCCCTCATCTCAGCAAAATGAAAAAGTGTTAATCGAAGTGGTGAAAGTAAATTCAATGGGAGAAGTAGATAACTTCACTAGGGTACTGAACAGGCTCACTGGAAGTGAAGAAATATCTATGATATCTGTAAGGCTATCATACATATCTATATATCATACTCTCTTAACTAGTTCTCTTTATGGTGATATTTACATCCTGAACCAACTAGGGATTCCCTAAATTAATATGTTACATCTGCTTAACCTTGAAGCGAACAAAGTCAGTCAAAGCTGATATTTTAGTTAAAGTTATTTTGATTATCTTAAACAATTCTGAAATTAGTTTTAGGAAAAGGAAATTTTAAATAGCCTAACTTGAGATTTATCATTAAGTATGTTTTTAAGGTTTTTTAGATTTGGTTAAGTTCGTTTTTCTATGTATGATTAATTCTAAAATAAAAATGGAAAATGTTTTTCAAAAATTAATAATGACTCCATTTACCCAATAAAGGCACTTGGTATACTTTTCTTTCGTGCCTTACAAGGAGCCACAATCCCCAAATGGAGCCTATGTTAGAACACGTATAATTTTGAGCTTTTGAACTTTAGATTTTGCCTCTCAAAAATAAAAAATTTCACCCAAAAAGAAAAAAACTTAGATAATTGCCTTTTAATTTTAAAATAAATCCATTGGTTGTTATTTATCAAAATGTCGCTTACAATATCTATCATCTATGAGTTACTCTAATTTGATCAAACGATCCTAATGATCTCTGAAGTGTAGAAGTTTCCCTAGTTTTAAAAGAAAATCTTTAACGGTCTCTTTGGAGCTTTGTGCTTCGGGTATTCCAACAAATCTAAACAACAAAATCCCTAAAACTCTAAAGTCCCGAAGATAATCACTTGTGATAAATCTTAAAGGACTTACAGATGCGTCATAGGACACGTGTCTTTTAAATCTTCTCTTAGGATGACACGTGGCACTTATTTTTGACATTTTCATTGGATGATTCACATGTTTTCAAGTAACACGAGGCACCTCTCTTTTCTTAACAAGTCATCAAAAATGACGTCATCTCTGCCATGTCACTCCGGGAGATTTCCCTTCGAGATTTTTAACAAAGATCGATTTCACAAACCACCGAAGTATCAAAGCACCGAAGTAATGAATATTACAAAAAGTAAAAAGTGTTTTAAAGAGTTAATAAAACATTTAATAACTTAGGTTAATCATGATTAAGTATTTAATCACTCTGTAGTTTCGGACTTCGGGAGATTTCTATCATGCTACATCCAAAACTCTCGAATTTTGAACCACCAAAGTACTTAAGGCTAACTCAATGTTTAAAAAACGATTAATTAAAACATAAAAGTCATTAATAAGAGATTAAAGTCTCTGTGAATTCAGCCTTCGAGATATTTCTTCCCTCTCATATCCAAAACTTCTGAAAGCGGAACCGTCGAAGTATTAATGACATTTATGATTGATTAAGGTTAATGATTTCAATAAATATTGTGAATCACTAGGTAATAAATTCCATTAAGTTTTTAATAAATTCTTCGTCAGTAGATCTATACGAAAACTGATAGACTTTGTGAATAAAGCTCCTTGAATTTCAAAATAATTTTACCATTTTCAATTAACAATTTTTCATTCAGTGAAGAGCTTACAGAATCTCCTATTACAGGCATACTAATTTTATTTCCTTATGGATTATGGTGCCACGATAAGTTGCAAGGAAGCTTGATGGATCAGATTTCAGAATCTAGCGGAATGCTAAACCGGTTTGGAAACTTGATAAAATAGGAAAGGAACCAAATATGGCAGGGAAGAGATAAATCTGGAAGGAGTGCCAAGTTGATCGGGTCCGAAGTATCTTGGATCGTGATTTCTCGAGACCAACGACTGAGAGCGATTGCGAGGGGCGAAGTTGCACGGGGTTTAATTTCGAAGGGCGGTCCCACAATTTAAACCGCGATTTTCTCTCAGGGGTACGTGGAATCACCATGTGCATTGCGGGACGAAAGGCAGGTTTCTTCAAAACCACTTCCTCACGTCCCCGCAAAATAGAAAAGTATAAATGGACTTTTAGTCATTTATTTTTATTTGAACGCTAGACCATTAGAACCTTGACTCAACACCTATCCTCCACCCACTCTACCTTTCACCCTCCAACCTGTCACACCCTCCACACTCCTGATACTATCTACCTCACTACCTACACTTCCCTCTCTCTACATGTTCCTCACCCCATCTATCCCTACCACCTGCATTCTCGCATCCACTCATCCCTCCTCCTTATTGGACATGTGTCCCCATGTCATCCTATCCACGAATAGTTACTCTTCCCCGTAACTGGTAGCCATCCCACAAAGAACCAATGATGAGCTACCTGTCCAATTCCCACCCCCATATCTTCAACTGTAATTATTTATCCCATTAAAGACATTCAAAGGGACAGATGGAAACGAAATTAGAGGGCAAAGACAATAAGCCAATGATTGTGGTAGCCTTAATGGACATGTGTACCCAGTTTAAAGAACAAAGGAAAATGAGCACATTTGTGAGCAAATGAAGAGACAGATGAAGCGCCATCACATCAAATCAAAACTCAACAATATTTGCATGATGTTATTTCATTCAGATTGTATTCTATTTTTAGGCAGATATTGTGGGAATTCCAACGGTTTTCAGTTGTGACAATTTTTGTATAAATATATAGATTTTAGAACTATTCGAGGCTGCTTCTTGCCGAATGTAAAAGAAAAAACTTTTTTTGAATATCAATACAAGTGCAGACAGAGATTCTAAGTTTCGATCAATTTGAGTTATGTGTTTTCTTTATGTTTCCATCTCTCTGAATTTCTTTCTATAGTTCTTGAAGAGTGAATGATTACAATTTAGTACTACATCTAATGTGATCATAATATATCAGAAGTTCATTCAGTAACAACTTTTCCTCTATTATTACTGTGAGTAAAACAAGACCTATGACCTGTGTGAATTACTGCATTTTTATCTCCTTTCAAGGGTGCATCTTCTACTTTTCTTCTACTGCAAACAAGCTGAGACTTGTCTTAATTGATATCTGAATTTGTTTTAACAGTTTTGTAAATAATTTCTACATCATTTGACATTATAATTGTGACTCAAATAATGAGATACAACCTCTGTAATGTCTTATCATTAATTTCATTTAAATATTATTTCTCAAAAAACTGAAGGTAGAAAAAAACACTCATAAGAACACTTCATTTAAAACCTTTAATGCCTAACATTATTCTTTGAGCCTCAGAATCAATCTCGGGAACAACAAAACCAAAGCTAGTCCTGATTTGATTTGATTTATAATCCCAATAATAATGAATGTTCAACCACAAGAAAAAGTTTCCAAACTCTATTTATGAAATCTTTGTTTGTAGTAGAGATTATACTATTAATAACATAAGAGAGTTTGTCCTTAGAGCATGATATCAATGTAACAAGTCTACACTAATTTATTCACAAATATTTCATCTATGTGTGATGCATTATTAACAACAGATTTATATGCCAAAGGACAAGTTACTCTACCACTTCTAAACCAAATTTTAAACCACAGAGAATGTTCGAGTCAATGAGAGTTACACTTGAGGTGAAATGTTATGTTATTCAATTAAATCATTGGGGTTTAGTAACCATCAATTCAAGATATTATATGCCCATACAAATCTTAAACCCACAATTGAAAGTATTAAAAGTGAAAAACCTTTGATAAATAACACATTCCAAAAACGCAACATTAAATTTTATGAGTAAATCATTAGGTATTTTAAAGCATCGATCCATTAAAGCTTATAATCCCACCATGGTTACTTATCGATCCATTAAAGGTATTTTATGATTTCTTATCGATCCACTATATTGTTTAGGAACCCACCATAGCATGGTTGGGTTTTATTTGATTCCCACAACTCCCATGATCACTGCCTTCTATCGCCACCATTTTCCAGAAGTTGATAGATACCTATTCGCCACCAATGTATCCAATCATATACCAATGGTGCTCATCTAGTTCAAAATAGTGAAATGTTTTTAGTCAATTATGGTGATCTGGCCTTCTCCATTGTGCTCTCTCCACTATGCATCCTAACTAGCTTCTAGTCCTGCTTTGTGTTTAGCAACTTCGTTATGTTTCTTCTTCCCTTTATGGTATCATAATTCTATCATTGATTACCAATTCATTTCCCTATAAAACTTAAGGTCCTGTGTTGTAACATGTTAATTCAATATAGCATAGTATGGTCACAAATGCCATAATTGGAGCTCGACATTTGCTCTACCAGCACGGTCATGCCAACATGGTCCCTTCTAGATGAGAGCTTCTATCCCTGCAAAAAAATGCTTTTAATTTTATGAGAACTACACGTTTTGACCTTTAATCCTCATCCAAGTCCCACAACTTATGTTTGACGCTCTTAATCCATCCCAGACACTATGAGGGGACCATAGATTCAACTCTAGTGTGAGAAAGACAATCAATTTTACAAGTTGGATTCACCATTTTATTACATTACCATATTCTCTTGCAACATTATATATAATTGAAATGAGGTTAATAACCAATTTTCCCAACCACCAGGACTAAACCCAATTGACTATTTTTATATTAAAGATAAATATGACATCGAAATTGTTATAGATATTTGTTGGTCAAGCAATATCTAATATCCAATCCAAGTATCCAAGACACACATGAAAATTTATTCATACCACTACACCACTCATAAATTCTTCAATCCCTACATCAAATAACTTCCTAGACACATTCAAATTAACTGTGTAATGGTGCAAATTCTACTTTGTGTAAAGGCTCGTCATTTATACACACCATTTTGTGGGTGAGTTTGGTCACACCATCAAACTTGCTAAAGAGGATTTGGATTGCCACTTAAATATCTAGACACGCATCCAAGGACAATCGTTGTCAAATCAAACCACTTTTTGCACACCAAAAAATATTATCGTTGGTTGTTGGAACTTAGTCTACAAAGTACCTAGATGAGGAACTAATTCAAAAGGCTCAAATTGTAATCTTTTCCAAAGTTTTCATCATTTTCCTTGCATTTTACCAAAGGTATAACAAATTCATATTACAATCCTTTTCATATTGAAATTCAATAGGGTTTATAACGGACTTTCTGCTATATAATGGCCCATAAATACTTGTTTTTCATTATTTTTGGATTTGTTTTGAAGGCATCATTTTTATTTAATCTTCTAGCACTATGATATACATTCATAATAATTTAATTTACAATGATATTGATATGCATTACATCCATCCACCATGTTTCCATAACCTAAAAAAAAATGCATGGCAGCTAATACAAATATCTCTACGAATTATTATCATATTAAAGAAACTAGATCAAACCATTGTATGATGAAGAGACCGAGGGATTTTTTTCCACATCGACTTACACTAGTTCCTCCAAAGGTTTCTCGATGGAATTTAAAGAATTATATTACTATGTAAACTACCCTACAATCATGGATCTGAGTACTTTTATCAAATCTTAATGAAAATGTCCTAAAATACCCTTGACTTTAGCCTCACTATGACATATCTTATTATTTTAATTGTATTTTTTACCTTACTTACTTTAATATTATCAATTCATTCAAAAATATTCAATATAAATTTACCTCCACGTTGACTTGTCATATTTAACATCTGATACCCTGTGTTCCAGCATTAGAAAAATAAATTATTTGAAAATAAATTTTCATAGAAATAACTAAGAATTAGAGGAAAACACAAGCATGGTTTATGGGAGGACCCAGTAACATCGAAAAACACAGATTGGATTCTCTACTAGTAAACTGATATTGTTAATCACGTTGAAGAATGGCATATCAAACATTTAATTTTGAATTGAATTGAGAAGAAAATACACAAGTTGATGTACATCACATAGTGTTGTGTATTGGAATATTCAAATATTCAATCTTTAAGTGAGAGAATAACATTTGCAACTACCTAAACTATATATATAACTGGATTTGTTATGATCAAAACTAGATCTGCATTCTATTCTTTGAATAAATCCTATAAGGAAAAACATGTTTACTATAGGTCAAGATTATACTTTAAATAATGGTTTGTGTTCTCACATTACTTGTGAGAAATGCCACATAACATATATATGAAACTACATATAAAATTTCTAGCATATTAAATTATGAAATGAGACATGATACAAGAATTGGCGAAAAAGACTTTAGCCAAATTCTTTTTTTTTCACTTAATTGGGAATGCTCATAGGTCCTAAATCTTAGAACCAATGTTTTGATACCATATGTCATGGTACAAATTCTAATAAATCTAAATACATAGATAAACACCACGATTTTCAACCATTAACTCATAAAAGTAAAGATACATGATTCAAGATTACAAAATTTAGAAGGAGTGTGTGGTGAGTAACTTACCTAAAAGCTAAAAGAATCAACTTACTTACAATGCCATGAAGTCTAATAGTGGCACTCCAATCCTTGGTCCAACATGTTGTAATAGAGAGTGGGAGATGACTCTTCTCCTAACCAACCCTTAGTAATCACAACTGAGAGCCCCCTGAGCCATCAATCCACTACTATGCCAACGCTTCTTAGCCTTCTCCTCAAATTAGCCAACCCAAGATAGATGATATTTTCTCCGTCTTATCAGTCCTTATATAAAATCTGTCCATGCTAAAGAACTCAATCCCTAAGATCCACTTGTCATTATGTACTTATTAAGATCTCTTTATTAGAATCCGTCCATCCATAAAAATGTTTTTTTTAAGTACTTATTATGATCTATTTATTATAATTATTATACTTCTTTATTATTATTATTTATTTATTTAAATAATAATATGGGGCATGATAGTTATTAAGAAATTTATCATTTTGCATACCTTTTTTTGAATCCTCATTTTGACCTCTTGATGTTTGAATTAAGATGCTCTCCTTCTAGTTTTCTTTCCTCACTATTGGATTCCTCCATACACTTCTAAATCTTATCCCCTTTAGCTTCTAATTCCTTTTCTACTTTCATTAAAATTTGATCTTCCTTTTCTAATTTGTCTCCTAAAATATTTATTGTAGTATTTACCTCATTCAAAGGTTTCCTTTTCTCTCTTCATATTTGTCTCCTTGCAGAACTAGATTTATTCTGTACATTATTGACTTCATGATAATTCAAACACTTGAATGAAATATCCCAATAATCAAGCATTAGGAAAAATTCCATTAACCCCGTGATATTTCTAACGCTTGCATAAACCCTCAGACAAGTCCATTTCCACTAGAATCTTCACCACCCTTTTGTACACTTTGGTGAATAAATCCTCCTCTAAATCTAACAATTTATCCATCTCCCACAATCTTCAAGGCTTGTAAACATTTCCAATGGAAGGCCAGGTAATTTCACCTAGACCAACTGCAAATGTGAAGACTCACTTCTAGGGTCAAAACCCAGTTTCCATCTATGTCGGTCAAGGAATGCATGGCCCCTATAACACTTACATGTTCCCACCTTCTCTAGATCGAAATCTAATTTGAACGCAAATAGTAGCTAGCCCATAACAAGATATGATATTTGGAAACATTCCAAAGTATAACTCTCCAAGAAATCTCCAACAATCTCCTTGTAGATCCTTATGATGCCTACTTTCAAGGAATTCCCCTACCAACAAATTTTTCATTAGGTTCATGGTTTCCCCCATATTGACATCCTCTTCAAGTCCTAGCTTCCCTAGAGTAGGTATAATATAGAACACATTTTTTCCCTTTTGTTTTTATTCCCTGGAATATATCTTTATGCTTCTCTTCAATGCATATTCATCCTATCAGTTCCACTACTGAAAGAAAGCCCGGGCCTTAACCAAGACTTTGAAAATTTCCCAAAAATTGTTTGCTACTCAAAGATGCCACTCTCTCAAATGGATTCAATAAATTTCACTACTCAATCCCTTTATCACATAACTCTCCTTTACGAGACTATATTTTGTTCCCTCCAATATTCTTCCAACTGTACCAAGTGGTGATAGATATAAGTTTTTCACCCAAGACATCATTAAGACTTGGTACTATGTCTTCCATTTCTACTCCTACCTCAAGAAAATTTTAATTTCCTAATGTTTCCACTTGAGATATGTCCCTCCTCGTACCTTATTCCATTTCTTCATTGAATTCTCTTGTCCCTTTCCATATCTCAATCAACTTGATCTTGGTACTGAATATTGGCTTTAGGATGATCTCCTCTCCTTCCTCTGAAAAGTTAACTAATTTCTCCTCAATTATGCCTCCAATGGTGAGACCAACATACATTTACCCATATGATATTTTTGTTGGGAAGGAGGGCATCTTAATTCAAACATCAAGAGGTCAAAATGGGGCTTTAGGAAAAGGTATGAAAAATGATTAGTTTCTCAATAACTCCTATCCCTCCTTGAAGTTTGTTTTAGAAGGAGAATCCTATTCACTCATAAGTTCTATTAAAACTTCAAGTCTGGGGAAGGTCTTAGGAGAACCCAAGTAAAGGGAAGAGGTTGGTATCTAGAAAGAGGGTTTAGGAAGGTATCCCATTGAGTTTGAAAGGGTAGATAAGGGATGCCAAAAGCTAGAGAGAATCCTAGTTCCATCATTAGGAAAAAAGAAGTATAGGATTGATCTTTGATTTTTGAAGGGAGGATCAAGCTTAGATATTTTCTTAGTTCTAGAAAGAATCACTCTAGGAAGGGGTAGAGGGTGGATTATTGATGAGAAAAAACTTCATCTATTGAAAGAAAATCCTTTATAACCTTAGAAAAGAGAAAATATAAGATAGGGATTAGAGAAGGAAATGAAATAACCAACAAACAAGCTCTTAGAGTAGGTAAATCCTCTAAGAAGGTGTCTTGATGAAAATCATTTCCTTGGATGTGAGAGGAGTAAGGAGTTCGCATAAGAGGTTGTCCCTCAATAACATTTTCTACATTTACAAGCATATGTCATTCTAATTCAAGAAACCATGTGATAATGAGTAAAGGAAATGGTTGTATTGTCTTCAACCCTAAAATATTGGATATTCAAATCAATAGAATCAGAAGGAAGGTTGGGGTGATAGTAATAAGTTCAATTGAATCCATGGAAGTTATGAATTCTACTTTCTTACCTGCAATAATCCAAAAATATGTAAAAGGAAAATAATTTGGACAATTATATTTAATAATTACCTTGTATGGATCCTAAGGGGCAAAAAGGGTTTCTAGGAAAACATAAAAATGATGGAGGAGGTTAGCAAGGACAATGTGATTTTAGGGGGAGATCTAAATCTAACCTTGAAATAAAGAGAAATATGGGGGAAGGTGTTAGGTTGAATCCTTTGATAACCAAATGTTGGAGGACTCGGGGATATGTGATGTGGAACCCCCAGAGTTGGTTCCAACCTTGAGGAATTTCCAGAGTCGTAGAGAGGCGGTTTCAAAATGTTTGGATAGATTCCTAGTGGAAGAGAAGCTTCTAGAAGATAAAATGATAGGTTGAGATGATGGGTTGGAGAAGGAGGGTCATAAGATAATCTCCCAATCCTTCGGAAATTGGAAAAAGATGACCAAAAATATATCATCTATATTGGATCATTATATTGTTTGTCATCTATCTCAATTCTTTCATAGTGGAAAAAATGGAGGAATAAGCTTGCAAGGCCATTTTAGTGGCAAGTCTAAGTTTGGAAAATTAGAGTATGGAGCCTTTCGAGATAATTTTAAGGCATCAAATGAATATTTTTGGGTTAAAACATTTATAGTACATATTAGACCCCATTATTCTATTATACACATCGAGACCTTTCCAACGGTTAAAAAATCGTGTCAATTGGAGCTGGTATGCAAAATTTATGGCCACTGCAAATTGACCTGCCATGTTGACCACCATGGTTACATGAGAGGATGCCACAAAATCCCCCGTTACTCATGCATATGAGGCTAGACACATATATAATTTCAAGAATATTCTATAAGGTCCAAAACCCTATCACAATTGAGGGTTGAGGAAATAAAAAACGTACGCTAATATGTCTATTAGTCTATGTTAAATATTAGGCCACTAGGAGGAGAAGGGGTTCCATTCTTTTGCATTGTATCTTGTTCCATAGCTGAGAAAAACATATGAGAGTGGTATTTTGTGAGAATAAAAATGGAGGAGCAGTTTTGTAGCAACCATACAAGCCTCATTCTTTGCACTTGCACCATTTCTATACCAACCAAAAGAGAGTAGAGCATCCTCACCTTCTAGCTAGGTTTTGTCTCATATTGGGTTCCCATGTCATATCTTGTGTTTATTTGCATATGGTGTGATTTTATTTTACTATTCTCTATATTCCAAATTTTATAAATTTCATGCATAAGCATAAAATTAATAACTAAATATTTTGGAGATATAAAGGAAAAATAACCTTAATAGTAAAGTTCAGTATTTTATTAGATCTATTGTGACGAACTATTCTAGTGGAATATCCACGACATTTTACAGATCATATTAGTATCAGAGCAGGTTTTTATTTTGGGTATTTGTGGGAAGTTGTAGGATCCAGGAATCGACTTAAAGAGAAGTTGAAAAAACCCTAGCCATGGCGAACGATTTTGTTCATAATAACCCTTGAGATCCAACATAAGATATATTTGAGTGGATGGAAGCGCAAGTTGTCAACATGAGTTGCAATATGAACATCTTCACGATGGCTCTAGCAAGAAATATCATACCTTTTTGAGATAATGGAGGATCTAACTCAGACATCGGATTAGAGGGGAAATCAGGAGATCAGGAAGACTTAGGAAAGGAGTAGCGGAAATATTCTGAGAAAGAGAAATCGAGTTTGAGTGTCGTTAACCCTTCACAGTCCCTATTAAATATGGAAGATAAAGTGCACATAAAATTGTACCAAGATGAGATCGATACATTAAAATTGAATCATTCGTTGCAACAACTAGAAGTTTGTTTTAGTGTTCACCATATAGATGAATGGTAGAATATTTAATTTGATAGATTGAAGTTATAGGGCCATGGTTTAACTTGGTGGGAAATCCACACAAAAACACTTAGGTTGGGAGGTAATCTGCTAGTAACTAGGTGGGAGGAAATAAAAACCCTCATCAATTCCCATTTCTACCCTATTGGGTATGTCAAGGACCAATGGATCTCGTGGAACTACTTCAAGTAGAGGAAAGGGTAGAGAATATAGGACTACACCACTGAGTTAATAAACATGGCCATCATGTTGGGTATCTCTCCCAAAAACCTAGATGTACTCCTCAAGTATATAGGGGGTTTACATAGTCATCTATGAAAGCAGGGGATTCTCTTCAATCCAACGATAGTGGATGACGTGTGTGTACATGCACAATACCTATAAAACATAATCCAAAATAAGGGGGCAACCAAGTGGTTCAAAGTAGAAAGAGCACAAGGAAGATTCCAAGGAGGGGAAGAAGAATTGGAAAGGGGGAAAAGATAAGAAGAAAACAACCACTACACATCAATGCAAATATCCCAACAACCATTGCAATCATTGTAACATTGATGTCCACAACAAGGAAAAAGGTTGGAAGTTACATCTAGATATGAACCCGAAGAATTGCAAGAAGGACGGAAAGAAAAATAACCTTCTATGTACAGATTAAATAAATCAGGTTGAAAGTAGCCTGCATGTGGATGAAAATATTGTCTACACATATATGCAGAAGGAGGTGAATTTGAGAGGCCTTCATCACCATGAAGAGAAGGAGATGAAAGAGCTCTTCCACATCAATATTCACATCAAGAATACCAAGATAGATGTTATGTTTAACTCTGGTTCACATGATAATCTCATAGAAACGGATCTAGTCAGCAAGATTGAATTGGAGGTTTACAATCATCCTAGCCCCTATCCATTTGATTGGGTAAAAAAGGATGCAAAGATAAAGGTAACGAAACAATGTGATATTAAATTTTCTATAAGCGTTTATTTTACTGATGAAGTAGAATTGGATGTTGTACCCCTTGATGTATGTGGAGTAGTTTTTGGAAGCCCCTACATGTATATGAGTGATGAAATATTCATGCATAGAGCCAACCAATATTGACTGATCAAGGATGGGAAGTCCTACATCATCAATGCACATAAAGGAAAGTCAAAGATCTTACTAGTAAGTGCCAACCAAGCCAAGACGTTAATTAGTTCTAGTAAGAAATATGTTTTCTTTTTCCTAAGAGAAAATCATTATGATGATGAGTCAATCAGAGTGAAGGCATACCTGGAGGGGTGTACTAAAGAACAGAAACATCAGTTGGACAAGTTGTTTTAGGAATACATAGGAGTGCTCAAGGATCCTAAAAGGATACCACCCAAGAGGGATGTGTAGCACAAAATACAGGTATTGTCAGAATCCCCATTGTCAAATATTAGGTTGTATAAATAGAATGTTCTATATGTGAATGAACTGGAGAAGTAGTTGTTGTAGCTATTAGAGTGGGTGTGATTCAAAAAAGTACCTCACCTTTTGGGTCACCCATAATAATTGTACCCAAAAAGGATGGGACCTGGAGAGTGTGTGTTGATTACAGGACATCGAACAAGATTGCACTAAAGAATCGATAACCTCTTCCAAGGATCGATGATCTCTTTGACTAGCTATAGCATGCAAATACTTCAATAAGCTGGGTTTGAAATCATGATATCACCAGGTACAAGTAAAAGAAGAAGATACCTGGAAGACTACCTTCAAGGCAAGGAAAGGTTTGAAGAGTGGTTGGTAAAGCCATTCGGTTTATGAAATGCATCGGCTACATTTATGAGACTAATGAATGATGTCATACTCCCTTATCTAGATTATTTTGTTATAGTTTATTTTGATGATATATTGGTTTATAGAACTACCTAGGAGAAGCACATCTCACATCTTAAGTAGGTGTTGGAGACTTTGAAAAGGCACCAGCTGCTAACAAATCTAAAGAATGTAATTTTTCTCAATAGTCTTTGATGTATTTTGGATATGTGAACGGTGGAGGGGATCTCAATATAGATCCCGCAAAGATGGAGCCCATCATGAAATGGCTAATTCCTACAAATTTCACTAAAGCTAGGAATTTTTTGGGGGCAACACAGTGCTTGCAGAAGTTCATAGCTTCATTTTTAGTGGTAGTTTCACCACTCCATGCCATAACAACCAATGGTAATAGTTTCTGATGGGGGAAGAATCAACATAGGGCCTTTGATTAGCTAAAAATAAAGATCATTCAAGCACCAATTTTTATTGGATTAATCAGTAAGTGTGGACACAAACAAATCTCCCTAGATCCCACTGGAAACTAGAACAAAACAGAACAAAATGCACACTTCGCCTTAAACTTCATCATCATATAAACTAGTTTAATGAGTTACAAGAGACGTACCTTTTAAATAACGTTTTTCCTTGCTAGTGTCATCTTTGTAGCTCCTTCCTTCAGTTTGCAAAATAGAAAGCATGTCCAAGAGTCAAAAACAAATAAAGAAGAGAAACACATATCTATATATTCTAATGAAGTCTATGTATATGATCAAGGAATTATACAATAGAAGACTAGATTCTTATATAGGGAAGAAATGCATTACTGTATTAAGTGAATAGAAAGTGGAGAATACAATCCATGCCTTGATGTTGCAAGGTCCCCTTTCGATGGCTCTTTGCTTCAACACACACACCTTTGCTCCAAATTCCTTGAATGAAGAAGACCCACAATCTAACTTGAAGAACTAAAGCAAAGCTCTCAAGCACAATCTGAAGCGGAACTCTCCATACAAATCTTAGCATGTTCAACCTTATCCTTTTCCATGAGAGAACCCTCTTTATATATTGTGAAAGATAGATTGATGAGGAGATTAGGATGATCCCAACAAATAAGAGAAGCGAGTAAGATCCAAACCGATCATAGGCCACCTCATCTTCTAGAAGATACCCTTCTAGAACATTGTGAAATTTAAATTTTCCCAAGATTTAAGCATCGTCACACTCTACATACTTAGCATCATGTGATGACGTCGCAATCTAGGTATAGTGTAGGATGCGATGATCAGGGATCGTCGCACCCTATGTATTTAGCAGGGTGTGACGACCTTCCTTCATATGGTCTTTGGAAGAGGAAATTAAATCACTTTTCCCATGGAGAAATCCTCTTTAATACTTTTTAGGGAACATGCACACATGTTGTCAGGTGATCACTGAGGTGAACAAAATAATGTGTACCAAAATTCCCCCCAAAGTATGAAGCTGGAACTCATGACAGTTGAAATACTTTGTAGAATGTGTGTGTCAAAAACAAGGAGCACATCAATCAGGAACCTGCAAACAAACAAGCATTTGTATAATATCATACCATCTCTGAGATAGGAATTCTCATGCTCATACTACAAGTGACTCTAATCATAACTGCCAAGTGATTCATGGCCACTAAACATACATCGTGGATCCATGTCACCATGATTCATAATAGCCACTAGGAATACACTATCAATCTATGCTCTAAAAGAATTAAAATCGGACATAGCCACGAGACAAACAAAGTGGATCTATGTGTCAATACAAATCATGAATACTCCATCGCAACCTTGAACAAAGTGATAAGATAAATGGTCTTCATTTCCATCATCTCTAAGTATGGATCTATCCATGCGATTACAGGAGCTAAAGTTGAACATGGTAGAAACCACTTGATTACCGGTCATTAATGAAAATCATTAACAAGTGAGAGGGAAATCACCATTAATATCAATGACTCCCAAGGTACCCCAGTACAATCCAACGAATGTGAATAATTGAGTTGAAGTCAAACACTCGATGAAATCTTCCAATCAGGGGTCAATGATGTGAACCCACTATTGAAAGCAAAGAGACCTGCCATTGAGGAATGCAGGCTATAAGGTACTAAATGATTTCTAAGTCTTGTTCCTGGATAATGAGTTGAAGTTGACAGGAAAAGAATTGTCACAGGAGGGCCTTTATGTATCCCCCATCAATGACATGAACTATGTAACAGATTTGAGGTAGATCAAAGTATGAAGTGATTTGAAACTAACACAGGGAAGGTCGACATGGTAGAATATTTATTATTGCAGATGACTGACTCAATAGAGGGCTTGCTTAGGTTGAACTTCTCTTGAACATATGAACGACACGACAATGGTCTTGGTAGCATTGACTCAAGGAGGACCCAACATATGAACTTGTAGATGTTAAAAAAAGAGACAAATGGATTTCCCAACCCAGATACAATGATGAAAGGGGGTTGTCATGTTCAAGAGAGACTATTACTGCCACTAACACAAATACAGAGACACATTTCTTCCAATTTCCCCTCACCATTTCTGGCAAGTATATCTTTATTTTTACACAAGCTTGAGGAGGATAATATATGCTTGTTGATGTAAGTTCATCCTTCGAATGAGTCCCTCGGAGTATATTTAACGAACTCTAAGAAGGAGTGGTTTGATCCCATATGGGTCTTTCGATGTTTATTTAACGAGTCCAAAGAGAGAAAACGCAGGGGTTTTTCAATTTTTGAGAATCTAAAAAACACTTAAAGAGAACTCCATCAGTTCCTTTTTCGTAAATTAATCTGATGAGACCTAAAAAGTGATAACCTACCACTCATCAATTTTTTTTTTCAAATACTTTTACGAGCGTGAAAATAACAAGTTCACTCAGCAATGTTTTCATGTTTAAGGAGCATGAAAAGAGCTTAAAGGATACTCCATAGGTTTTATTTTTCGTGTCACCATTACGAGTTCGAAAAAATGACAAAATACTACTCGAATAAATTCTCATGGTTTCACAAGCGTGAGAAAGAATTAAGACTCTGCTCGGAGTTTTTTTTCTGAAAAACCCTAAAAGGATCTGTACCTGTGACAAATATATAAAAACAAACCAAAAAAGAAGACCCTTGTTCCAACGTCTCACCTCTAGACTTTTTCAATCTGCAAAAATCAACCACTTGTAAAGTTGTTAGGACTTTAGGGCTTGGATGAAGCATAAAAAATAATATAGTATACCATGAAAAGTAATAAAAATCAACAAAATAGGTGAAAAAACACATTTCACTATTTCATTTGTAACTTCACCCAAACATTGCTTCAAACGTCCTTTTAACCAGGGTTTTCAAGTGTTGATTGTAGAGTGCATGGCAAATCATTTCATGAATCGTCTCCGCTAGAGAGGTAATCTCCATCTCCTTCATCTTTGCATGGTTTAAAAATTGATTTTCATTGGTTAAAAAATTGTTTTTGGGTTGATTTTTAGGGGTTACCCATGTGTTGAGGTCATCGCAGGTGCCCTATATCATGACCTGCAATGATCTAGGATCGTTGCAGGATATGATCTAGGATCATTGTAGGTGACCCTATATCTAGGGTGCGACGACACTACACTGTGAGGATGCACAGACCTGCGATGACCACAACCCAAAATTTTAAAAGATGAACCCAACAAGGGAAAACCCCCAAGAATTTTTTTTATGTTTCTAATCTCTTTTTGTGGTTCCTTGGCAGATATTCCTTGGTTAAGATGTTGGAGTGGTGCGAACAAGAGAACAAAGAAGAAGATTACTTCTCTAGGAATGACCCAGGAACGTTTATGGCCCTTTGACAGTGTGGGTTATTAAAATTCTTCAAGATTTGGGGCATGAGGTCCCAGCTGAGACTACTAGAGTACTTGGTTCACATGTGGGATGTGAATGAGTAGGAATTTCATGTGGGTGCCCACACACTCACCATAGATATCGAGGATATCTATTTCCTAACAATATTATCTCGTCATGGTTCACAGGTGACACTTATAGGTATTAGGGGTGGTGGTGAGCCTATGAACTACTACATCAGTCATCATTGAGTGTCGGGAACCAAGAAACATAGTGGTAAGGTCGCTATCAGGGATGTCAAAGATTTGCCTTTACAGACTATCCTATATACTATTACTTGCATGGCATGGAGTGGAGCTCCCCATATGGCTCTGCAAAGCCATTTTCAGTATGAATTGGAGTGTATGGAGCCACGAGTCTTCAACTAGTGCAAAGGGGTCCTTAAAAGTATGAAGAAACAACTTCCCAAGTGCAGAAGTGGTGGGTTGAAACAATTCGGATACGGGTCTATTTTGGTACCTTCTTCCTAGAGAGGGTCCCAGTATTATGCTTTCAATTAGAGTGGGGTATACCTTCTACACAGGTTCTGAGGATGAAGAGGTGGGTAGATCTCATGGCCTGACATGGAGGCAGTCAAATCGTCAGGTATAACGATGTCTTCTTCGAATGGATGATGACTCAAATGCTCATGGTTGATGATTATTCCTATTCCCGGTTATATTTCCATGGATATCCATGCCTATCTCTTCCCTAAGTCTCCCAGTGGGGGGACATAGGTAAGAAGGAAATTTTGTTTATATAATTTTTTTGTTATTTTTAATGATATATAAAATGTTTTTTGTGTTGTTTATCTAATGACTAATCGTGTGCTCTTCGATAATGCATATGTGGGACCTTATCATCCTTTAGGTTCATCCCCTATCCATAGGCGAGGGGAGAGAGGTGTTGTAGCATGAGTAGATACTACCGATCTAGAGGCCATAGAACAAAACCTGGAGGGACTCACAATGAATGTCCCTAATGGCACAATAGATGAGATTCCTAGGCATTACCAATGCCACATATTGGGCATGTCTGCATTCATCAGTCGATTTCTCCATAGAGTAGCATGGGAAGTCGTGTGTTATAGCGAACAACATCCTTTATTATCTACTATATATGAAGCCATGTGCTTCACATTTTTTATATTTTGGTCTTCGGACAAAAACACTTTTTGTAAACTTTTATTGTTATGAATATACGGCTCCTATCGGCTTACTTTTTTTATGTACAAAATGTGATTGGATTTTATAAATGTCTCAAATGTTTTTCTAACATATAATTAGCCAATGCATCTATTAATATATTTAGACATCTAGGAATGTGTTGATATTCAATGTAATCAAAATGACGTTCCAAGAGGCGAATTCATAAATATACCCTTAACAAAGTAGGACTCGGGATGGAATAAACATTACTCAAATGCAAGAATACTAAATGTGAATCCATTCGTACAATAAGATGGCGGATTCCAAGTGAAACAATGTCAGTCAATAACTCAATAATTGCACTGTATTCTGCGATATTGTTGGTTGCACGACCAAGGAACACACCATGTAGACTGATTAGTTCATTTGTAGGTGCATAGATTTCCCAAGCAGTAGACGCTAAGTTTTGAGTACTGTGACTAGCGCCATCAGTGAAGACAATGTAGGGTAGTGAAGACACCGACATCTGGAAACCAAGCACAATGCAAGGTAAGCAGTCAAAAGGTGGAACCAAACAATGAAAGAGCACACAAGGGTATGATACACTAAAATACACAACACTCATGCAAAAAATGATTTAAGCATAGTACTTCTTCAAGTAAAGCCCATTTATGGGTTCACTCAAAGGAACTCCATCATAATCTACCATCTCAAAATATCCCTTCTCCAATGCTCTTTCCACAATATAAGGACCCCGCCACATGGAATTGAATTTACCGGCCCCTAGAAAATCATGATCTTTCTCGTAAAGAAGAACTAGATCACCTTCAGAAAAGGCACGTGGTTTAGCATGCTTGTCATATTGGTCTTTAACAATTTTTTTATGGATTTCAATTAGTAGAATATAATGGATGTGCTCATTTTACCATCGACAATATAATGGATGTGCTCATTTTACCATGCGCCACCCTCCAAGAACCGAAGCCACCCTCCAAGTAAACCCTATGCTAGATAGCCAAACAAAGGGTAGCGCACCTTTCCCCAAGGATAGCGCACCAAACAAGATCTGATCAGATAGTCCAAACCATAACCAAGAGATAGTCCAAGCCAAAACTGAAATCTGCTAGTTGCAGCAGCTGCAATGGCAACTCTTCTCCAAATTTGCCCACAAAATGGGCAACTACAGTGCGCACAAGTGTTGCTCTGCAATTCTGAGAATGCTTGTCAGAATGAAGACTCGCCTCCTGTATTTATACTAATTCTGGCTAACTACCTGGGCCGACTTCTCATTCTGGGTCCTATTTACTTAGTATATAATATTTCTTATGGCCAACTTCTTCTCTTGGAGGCTAATAACCTAATACAAATTATTCTCTTGAGTCGAGTTGTCTTCCAGGGTTATTAGCCAACTCATTAGGGTTTCTTATTGCTTCCCAGAATATTCTATTCTCATTAGGTTTACACGTGGAGGTAAATACCTCTCGCAGCTACCATAATATCAACACTCCCTCCTAGCTAGGGAGGTATTTTAGCACAAACATACCATTCACCGGGTAGCATCAACATAGTCGTATAGACTATCTTTTGATTAGTCCATGAGAACCATCATCACTATCAATGTCATCAACTGCATCATCTCTCGAAACCACACTCCATTTGAGTAATCATACATGATGTTGGATAAGTCACTCACACCAAAGAGTGACACAAGAGCCATTCTTATAATCTAGAAGAATAAATGTTCTGAACCATTTTCTGTCTGGGAAATATCTTCTCACTGATCATCCATCTAGCTAATAATCATTTTCAACACTGTTGATAGTCTTCAAGGAAATCGGAACAATATCATTCAATAGAACACAACTGTGTCTATCCATAGTAGTACACCACTACAATCCAGTGGTACACTACCACACCAAGTAGCACACAGGTACTTGATCAGTTACGTATAGTGACAAATAGTGGAACACATCCACCATAGTAGTATACATCTACTGTCTAGAGACATACAGTCTTCATAACAATCATCTGATATCAACCTAGACAGAAACAATGTTATGATATAAACTGAATCATCTGGGCCATTCTTCCACTCACATCTGTGAGATCTTGGAAGAGCATTTTCCCTCAGAAGGCCAAACATCAATGATGAGTTATCTAGATTATTCTTCTCAAGAAAGGAAGAATAATTGTCCTGATTTCTAAGCCTGGACCATTCCCCACCCTGGGCCATTCCTCTGACACTAGACAAAGTGTAACCTGGAGAGAATGAGTCTACCCTAAGGAATGTTTGTCCCTGATTACTGAACCTAGACCATTAACCACCCTGGGCCATTCCTTCGACACTAAACAAAGTGCAACCTAGAGAGAATGAATCTGCCCTAAGGAATGATTGTCCAGACCATTTCCTGAGGAAATGATTGTCCTGCACCAACCTCCAAAATGGACCATTCCCCATGTTAACCACAATGGGAAATCATTGTTTGGTGAGGCGAGCCAATTTTCTTGAGTAACCCTCAAGAAGAGAGACTTCCCTAGACCATTCCCCATGTTAACCACAATGGGAAATCGTTTTCTATGGTACATCAATAATCCATCGAACCATTTTCATTACAAAAATGATCGTTCGATTTGGACCATTTTCTAAACTAGAAAATGCTTGTTCGTCAGAAATCTCAGACCACTTTCCGAACTGGAAAGGAACTGCTCATCCTGGACCATTTTGTGAACTGAAAAATGATTGTCCATAAATCAATAACACATCAGTTCTCCCTCCCAACCTGTGAGTCATCTCTTCCTTTTTCAATAAGTAAGTCGTCTCCACGAGCTTCCACTTGAGTACGCAAACTCTTTCATATTGGACAGAAGCTTTACCAAAACATCTTCTTATCTGCTCATATGTGGAGATATATATAGAAGAACCACTTTTTCCTTTTTGGACTTCATCACGGAGAATGTAATTCTTGATCTCAAATGTACTTCAGTTTTTTGGAACACTGGGTTTTCTCTGAAGGCTTCATATAGCTCTAATCAATAAAGTATATCATTGTTGGATTCCTCTTTGGATCCTGCTAACTCACAACATCATGGTAAGGATCAAACTGGAACATATACAAGTGGTACTTCTTTGGCCATCATGGGATTTTTTCATGGATTAGCGATCCATCAACCTGAGCTTCTGAGTAACCATTCTGATACAATATCCTTTTTATAGAAAGTCTTCACCATGCTTCTGCTGTGCATTGGAGATCCTCCACCAAATTGTCTTCTTCCATCTACATACAAGGTTCTCTTTCTGGTATACCTCAGAGCCTTGAGGTTTCTCTTCATACACTCTTTCTTCAATTTCATCCCATGTCTTGGGAAGACCATTGAGTACTATGTTTACCAATTCCTTTTATGAAATGGTCTCTTCAATAGCTTGTATTTGATCTCTTAACTGAGAGATCCTCACAAAGTATGATGGTATGTTGTCATCATCATTCATCTTCATGTCACATAACTCATTCTTTAGACTCATTACTTGTCCAATGTTTCTAACTGAGAAGAGTTTTGTTAGAGAACCGTACATCTTCGTTGATGAGTCAAGATGGGAGATGTAGGGTATCAAGTGGTCCTTTATAGAGTCCACTATGATACTCATGGCATTGATGTCACCGTCTTTGAACTTTTCCATAACTGCAACGTTCTATGGTTCTTTCTCTTTTCTTTCTTCAAACTCTGGTTTCACGATATCTAACACTTTATTCTTGGTAAGGATGAGGTCAATCCTTGTCTTCCACACTCTGAAGTTAGAAGCTCCATCTAACTTGTTTTCTAACTTCATGGAGTAGGTCATGGCTTCTTTGACTTGGTCAAACCTACATTTGACCAAAAACTCAACTTGACGTCTTGGCTTGCTGAGAGTACCAGGAGATGTGCTAGGCTAGGGCACACTGGTCTATCTAGAAATTAGGTCAATCCATTCACTTAAGGTGCCTCAATGAGAGGATTAGGTTTTCTACAACTCCACCTTCTAGTAACCCTAGCAACAATGCTTTGGTGACTGCTCCTGCTAGAAACCCTAGCGACAGTTCTTCAACGAGCTTAATATCCTTATGGCTATGCTTCCTTCCAGTGGTTAGACTGAATGAAGGAGGTGTGGGCCCAT
>SNQJ01S0014242.1:34169-47885 GCA_010110895.2 Picea sitchensis
TTGAGTACGCAAACTCTTTCATATTGGACAGAAGCTTTACCAAAACATCTTCTTATCTGCTCATATGTGGAGATATATATAGAAGAACCACTTTTTCCTTTTTGGACTTCATCACGGAGAATGTAATTCTTGATCTCAAATGTGCTTCAGTTTTCTGGAACACTGGGTTTTCTCTCAAGGCTTCATATAGCTCTAATCAATAAAGTATATCATTGTTGGATTCCTCTTTGGTTCCTACTAACTCACAACATCGTGGTAAGGATCAAACTGGAACATATCCAAGTGGTAATTCTTTGGCCATCATGGGAGTTTGTCATGGATTAGCGATCCATCAACCTGAGCTTTTGAGTAACCATTCTGATACAATATCCTTTTTATAGAAAGTCTTCACCATGCTTCTATTGTGCATTAGATATTCTCCACTAAATTTTCTTCTTCCATCTGCATACAAGGTTCTCTTTCTGGTATACCTCAGAGCCTTGAGGTTTCTCTTCATACACTCTTTGTTCAATTGCTCTGGAGAACAATCTTTGAATTCATCTGATGTAGAAATCCAACCCATGGATATTGTAGATGATATAATGACTCATGTTGAGGTATGTCTGGTTTACTGGAACAAGTAATCATCATAGTCTTCTCCCTCCATCTAGGAGAACCTCTAGTTATGGATCTTGCAATGCTTTCATTATACATTGTTCTTCATCACAACTTTCAGTTCCTCTGCTTGATTTCTTTTAGTGAGTTCATATCAAGTTGGTAATATTGTGATTCTTGATACAATGACTGGTTGTTCTGGCTTCTCTTTCTTTCTTGGAATCTTCATGTTCTTCCTCATGTTTTTCTTTAGCTCTTGGGTCCATGGAGTTTCTTATAGATTCCATTCCCTAAATATTCCACTTCTTCCTTTTATCATAGGATAACGGATGTGGATGGACAACCATGGATACTTTAAGGCTTCTCTTCGAAGAAGACTTCTTCTAAGGTCGAATTGAATACGTACTGCCTTTCATGGCTGCTATCATGGATATATCCTTCATCATCTTCAATGGATCATAGGATTAGCTCCCTCCTAATCCTTACTTCATGTATGAGTGCATGTTTTTCTTTGGAAATATATAATCGGCTCCTCCATCTAACAGATTCCACACTTCCATCTGCATCCTTATTGTCTTCTGCAAAGTGTCATAAGTCTTTCTCCAATTTCCTCTTGATTGCTTACTTATTTATGTCTTTGCTTCTTCTAAGCTTATTCGGGATTGATTCTGATTTCAGCTTGTCTTGTAATAGCTTCCACATGATTTGTTTGATGTATTTCATCCTTTCATGTGTATTATCTAACTTTTATAATGATAGCAATCCTTATTGTGTTGTTCTTCCATAGGTATAGTTCTTCTTGGAACATATTATCTTCTAAGAGATAGATATACAAGATATGTACAGAGACTATGCAAACAAGATATGTACAAGAACTAAGAAGAGTATTTTTACCGTGTCTTTAGAAGAAGAAGTTTGTTTTGTCCTGCTTGGTATTCTTTGTAGGTTCCTTTTCTTCGGCAACTGATGCTTTGTGTGTCCCCTTCCTTTTCTTTAGCTCGGGACAATGATTCTTGTAGTGACCATACTTTTGAAAGTTGAAGCATTGTATTTCTGACATGTGTTTCTCTTGATTTGGCATCTTCTTTGAACCAAACTTCCTTTTGTTCCTAAAATTCTTGAATCTTGTTGTAAAGGCTTGATCATCGTACTTCTTTTGGGGTTTATATTTTGCACTGATCCTTGATTATTCTTGAGCTCAGCAGGTCCAAAGTTCTTCAATTGTAGGATACTCCTTCCTTGTGTTCATGCTTGCGGCAAATGCATCCCATGTCTTGGGAAGACCATTGAGTACTATGTTTACCAATTCCTTTTCTGAAATGATCTCTTCAATAGCTTGTAGTTGATATCTTAATTGAGATATCCTCACAAAGTATGATGGTATGTTGTCATCATCATTCATATTCATGTCACATAGCTCATTCTTCAAACTCATTACTTGTCCATTGTTTCTAACTGAGAAGAGTTTTGTTAGAGCACCGTACATCTTCTTTGATGAGTCAAGATGGGAGATGTAGGGTATCAAGTGGTCCTTTATAGAGTCCACTATGATACTCATGGCATTGATGTCACCGTCTTTGAACTTTTCCATAATTGCAACGTTCTATGGTTCTTTCTCTTTTCTTTCTTCAAACTCTAGTTTCATGATCTTTCCTTTCACGATATCCAACACTTTATTCTTGGTAAGGATGAGGTCAATCCTTGTCTTCCACACTCTGAAGTTATAAGCTCCATCTAACTTGTTTTCTAACTTCATGGAGTAGGTCATGGCTTCTTTGACTTGGTCAAACCTAGATTTGACCAAAAACTCAACTTGACGTCTTGGCTTGCTAAGAGTACCAGGAGATGCACTAGGCTTGGGCACACTGGTCTATCCAAAAATTAGTTCAATCCATTCACTTAAGTTGCCTCAATGAGAGGATTATTTTTTCTACAACTTCACCTGCTAGTAACCCTAGCGACAGTGCTTTGGTGACTGCTCCTGCTAGAAACCCTAGCGACAGTTCTTCAACGATCTTAATATCCTTATGGCTATGCTTCCTTCCAGCGGTTAAACTAAATGAAGGAGGTGTGGGCCCATAACCTGTTAGAATATAATGGAAGTGCTCGTTTTACCATCGACAATATCACTATTATCACCCAACCATAGGTCGAAGCCACCCTCTGGGCACCTTAACCTTGACAGAGAACCCTATGCTAGATAGGAAAACAAAGGGTAGCACACCTTTCCCCAAGGATAGTGCACCAAACAAGAGCTGATCAGATAGTCCAAACCATAACCAAGAGACAGTCCAAGCCAAAACCGAAATCTGCTAGCTACAACAGCTACAACGACAACTCTCCTCCAAAATTGCGCACAAACTGGGGAAATGCAATGCGCACAAGTGTTGCTCTGCAAGTCTAAGAATGCTTTCCAGAATGAAGATTGGCCTCCTATATTTATACTAATTCTGGCTAGCTGTCTAGGCCGACTTCTCATTCTAGGTCCTATTTACTTAGTATATAATATTTCTTCTAGTTGAGTTCTTCTCTTGGAGGATAATAACCTAATACAAATTATCCTCTTGAGCCGACTTGTCTTCTAGGGTTATTAGACAACTCATTAGGGTTTCTTCTTGCTTCCTGAAATATTCTATTCTCGTTAGGTTTACACGTGGAGTTAAATACCTCCCGCAGCTACCATAATATCAACATCAATAACTAAGGAGGCATCATGATGGGTTTCATCTAATTGCATCAAATACAAAAGATGTTCCTCTTCAGTAGATGTGTTAGGGAGAAGTTTGACGGATTCAATACCATATACTAACTAGAAAGTTTTGAATCATGTGGTAGACTTAACGGATGTCTGATAGGCCCATAATGCTAAGAACAACATCATGTGGTAATTTGACTTATGAATTCATATCATACGTCGAAGCATAGTAGTGAGAAGTTTTTTAATTGCTTCAACTTGGTCATTAGCCTTTGGATAATAGGGGGTTGAGTTTTCATGGAGAATACCCAACTTATTAGTAAGTTCAGACATCATAAAATTGTGAAAATGACTATTGTGATCAATAACAATGGCTTGAGGGACACTAAATCTAGTAATGATATGATTGAATATGAATAAAGCTATAGTTTTCCCGGTATTATCAAATGTAGGCATCGCCTCGACCCATTTAGTGAAATAATATACAACTACTATAATGTATCCATGCCCCCGGGTCGATTGAGGGTTACATTTCATTAAGTCAATGCCCCATTTAGTGGACGAACCAACAGAAACTACAGGGTGAAGGGGAGAAGGGTGATATCAGATCCTATTGTTGTAGATTTGACAAGAGTGGCATTTCTGGAAGGCAGTAATGCAGTCCTTAAACAATGAAGGCCAAAAATAACCAGATCGTAAGGTATTTTGGGTAGTGGCATACCCAAACATATGAATGCCATATGCTCCAGAGTGACAGTCATTCAAACATTTCTCAGCTTCATCGTAGGTGAGACATCGTCGAAATATGGAATCAATACCATGACGGTAAAGGGTATCACCAAGGATAATGTATTGACGTGATTGATACCGTATATGAAGACGATCTGTACTAGAAATATCAGGATGGAAAGTTTGGGTTTGGAGATAGATAGTAATATATCTATACCATACTTCATCAAAATTGATCAGAAAGAGGGATTCGTCAGGTAAAGAATCCTCTGCCACATTTTTTGTCTCAGTAGAGGGAAGGTCACATATCAATTCGGAAAAAACCAGAGACTTCTTTGACTTGGCGTGTTCAAACTCCAAATCAAACTCTTGGAGAATAACTATCCATTTAGAGTACTTGCCCCCCAGAAATTGTCGAGTAAGGATATGTTGCATGGGGTTGAAATTGGAAATGACTGTGGTTCTGCGTAATAAGATGTAGTGATGAAAACATTGAACAAATTGAATGGCTACCAAGGCCAGTTTCTCCATGTGTAAATATTTGGTTTCAGTAGTCGTAAGACTCCTGCTCAAATAGTATATAACATGTTCATCATGTGAATCATCCTCTTGGATTAAAACCATAGCAATGGTATAGTCTGAAGCAGCTAAGTATAGGAAATAATTGCGGCTATAGTCAGGTGGAAACAATAGTGTTGTATGGGTTAAGGTGAGTTTTAAAGATTCAAAAGATTTGTTTGCAGTATCGTCCCATACAAAATCGTAACCTTTCTTGAGGAGCCAAGTAAATCCTTTCATTAATTCAACGTAATTGGGGATGAATCGACGTAAAAAAATTCCCTTCCCTTGTAAACTTTGAAGTTGGCGTAGCGTTGAAGGATGGGGTAGATTAAGAATAGCCTCAACCTTCAAGGGGTCTACCCGAATCCCATGTATAGACACGATAAAACCAAGAAATCGGCCAGATTCCACACAAAAAACACATTTTTGCGCATTCAAACATATGTGATAATAACGCCAGCGTAGGAAAATGGCCCGTAAATGTGCTAGGTGATCTTGACGATGCATGGAATGCATTGGTATATCATCAAGATAGGGTTGTATAATGTTCTTAATGTCATGAAAAGCGTAAGACATAGCGCGTTGAAAAGTTGTACCAGAATGTTTTAGACCAAAAGGTAATTTCTGGTAAGTGAAGGTTCCCCAAGGGAAAATAAAAGCAGTCTTGTGTTGATCCGCTGGTAAAATATTGATTTGATTATAGTCGGAGAAACCGTCCATCAAGGAGAACATTTCACTCCTAGCATAGTCTTCAATGATCTGGTAAGCAAAAGGGGTTGGATGATTTTCCTTAGGACAATATTTATTTATATCCCTATAATATACACAAACGTGGATCATTCCTTGTTTCTTTTTTACCAGAACAATATTAGACACCCAATCAGTCAAAGCCAGGGGTTATACAAGTTTTTCAAATTCAAGCTTGATAGTAGAAGCTTTACGTGGATTTATTGGGTGAAGTCTCTGTCAAACAGGTTTAGCATTCGGGTAGGTCTTAATCTCATGCACAACAATATCAAGATCAATACCTAGCATTTCTTCATAACTCCAGGAAAAAATGTCACAGAACTCTTGGAAAAGGGATTTATAAGTGCGATATGAACATTTTCCATGACTTTGCATTTAATCGATATGTCAAGAGGAATGGTAGGTCAAATATTACTCAAGTTCCCTTCATACAAACATCATGTGTTGACTCAGGAACAAAATAAATAACAACAACGGTCGACAGAGTTGAAATCCATTGGTATCTCTCTATGGTATCACGTTCTAGAAAGAGAATAGAACAATGATGCCCATCGTCCCATGGAGTATCTTCCATAGACATGACTGACATGATCATCTCATCAGTAGGAAAGATCACATGGAATATATCAGGAGATGTATCACAGAGAGAAGGAGGAGAAGGAGTTGTCGATTGAATAGCTTTATAAGATGATTCGACCTGACTTAAAGGAATTCGATCATCGTAATGAAGATAATCACCAGAGCTAGGTACTATCCACAGGTCATATGCCTAAGGGGTTTCACGAACAATGGTTGAGATCATGTGGTGGAGGAGGAATATCGCATGGTAGAATAGGAAAAGTACCCATCAAGATTGAATCTTTTAAAAGACCCACACCGACATTCTCATAACTGGGAGGTGTCTTCAAGATAAAAGGCACGTTGCTAGTATGTGAATAAGAATTAAAGAAGGTTAGTTGGTCAACAGTAACGACCTTTCCTTGGTGCGGGAAATGTAACACATAGAAAAGGGTAGACACAATTTCTCTCATGGAATCAATCTAGCTATGGCCAAGTAGAAGGTTATAATCAAGAGGTGCATCAAAGAGCTCAACCTCGACATTGACCGATTTACCTTCTAATGTAATAGACAACGAAGGAAGAATTCCATAAGGTTTAAATCCTTTACCATTGAATTCCTTAAGAGTATTGTGTGACTCGGTAAGGGTAGGAGAGCCAATATCTTTCCAACAAGTAATGAACATAACACAAGTCGAGGCTCCTTCATCAATAACAGTTTGACATATATTCTTATTATCCACAACAACTTGTATCTGAAATGCTAATTGAGGAGGAATCCTTGGAATATGATCTTCCAAGTCAAAGATTATCGAATTGGTATCGGTAGGATCAATTCCACCAATAGCCTTTAACAACTCCTTTCATTGAGTAGGACAACTTTGAAGGACTTCGAGAGCCGAAATTGCAGAGGGTACTTGCGCAAGGATTTCTACAATGATGTAGTTTTGGGTAGCACGTGAGTAAGGATTAAATGAATACTTTTGAACTAGGCTCTTGGGAGGAGGACAAAGAACTGTATCTAGGCCCGATCGTTCGAGATGAAGAGGATCGTTTGGAGGTGAATTTGGGGGAGGAGGTTGAACCAATGAAGGTGGTAAATCATCAACTTTGTCTTTCGACGGAGAATAATCTTTGGCTCGAGTTGCGACTGCAACTTCATTATTCTTGGATTCACCAGTACACATAAGGACATAAGATGTGGTAGAGGGAGAAGGTTGGTCATGAATGACCAATTGGGCCTACTGCTGAGAAGGAAACAGTTTTGACAAGACAATAAGTGTATAAGGCTTCACGGCTCCTTGCAGGAACTTAGTAACCTCAACGCGTCGTGGACAATATTTCATATAATGATCATCACCAAAAATAAGGCAAGGATAATGAGGTTTACATTTAGATTTCTCATCATCAGGATGCGTTTTGGGATTCTTAGATTGTTGATTAGTATTTTTTTCCTCCTTGTTCTTACCCGTCCCTTTCTTTTTATTGATTTTTACTGGGAGGTGTAGATTGAACCGAATTAACTTCAGAGGTTTTACTGGAAGAAGGAGTAGGAGTAAGATTATTTTGTACATTAGAAGTGGTAGGCTTGGGATTGGTATGACTGGCGTCTGTAGACTGAGTCTCATCATGAAAGGTGCCAATGACTCCATAAACAACCTGAGAAACTACTGGAGGTGTTGAGGTAGGATTCGTAGAAGGATGAGGAGCATCATGGATTAAATTGTAAAGTGTGTTTGTTTGTGAATAAACGAGATCTAGATATTGAGCACGACTAGTCGCCTGCTCTTCAGTGATGACACCACCCATGGAAACATCACAGGTGATAGGCCCAGTGAGTGATTCAGTAAACCACTCAACTGATAGTTGATCAGGAAGGGGAACTTTGATTAAGCGACTTCTCCTTATCCACTCATGGATATGGTCAGAAATGAGTGCAAGAGGATTGTTTAAAAGAACTCAAAATTTTGGTTCCTGTCTCATATCAAATTGGCAACTGGTAATGTGTTAAGAAGGAAATGGATAGGGTATTGAAGTCATTAAATAATCCTCATGGTAACTTGATGTACCATTTGGCTTCCGAACCCATGAGAGTTCGTTGGAAAAGTCATAATCTTATAGAGTCATTCATCAACGAGTTGGGCAAACACCAAAGATGGAAATTCATGACGTGATTATTTGGGCCTTCTCCTGATCGACCGTCAAACTTAGGAATGTCAGACGATAATTTGGATGGTATGATGGGACAATAAGGAGAATGAAAAATAGGATCATTCAAAATCCTAGATAAATCCAGTAAATCCAAAGTGGCAAGAAAAGGCAATTGTCTGTTCACTTGAGGAAACTGGTAGTTTTGAGGAGGAAGTCCCATAGGTATACCAATAGGTGTTGGGTATGTGTTATATTATTTGCATGTGTGTGTGTGGGTGCATCAGATTTGAGAATTGCGTCTGATGATCCTAGAATTTTCTATTTTAGTAGATTTTACTATTTTTTGCGGTTTTCTAAATTAATCCCGGATTAATGGATTAGGGTTTTGGTAGCTACGAAATACCTAAAAAATTGTATATATTCTATGTTGAATGGTGAAATTAATACAATAAAGAGTTGAAAGGTGCGGCACCAAGGAAGGGTGGTTTTCTCCCAGTTAAGGGTTTCCAGTGTAAATATTTTTGTACTATGTGTATGACCCATTGATTAATTTATGTTTTTCTTAAGAATATGTATGCATTTCTTTACTTCACAGGTTTAAAACTTACATGTGGTATCAGAGCTCATTTTTTTCTTCAAAGGGATGCCTTTTTTGTTGAGGGTTTGGCTCGGTCTCAATAGATCAAGTTTATCTTGGGTCTGTGAGAAACCTTGGTTTAGTGGGAGCTTTTGTAGTGGTTAATCAAGTGTAGAAAGAGGAATGGCGTGCTCTTCTAGAATCGAGATAGAGAAGTTCAACGGTAAAAACTTTGAGCTATGGAAGCTCAAGATGGAAGACCTTATTGTAGACAAAGAACAATGGATTGTTGTGGATCCTGGTACATAGCCTACTGGTACGTAGCCTACTGGCACACAATCGACTGGTACACAACCTACTAGTACACAAACTACTAGTACACCACCTACTAGTATGGCAAAGGAAGACTAGGAAAAGTTGGATAGAAGAGCAAGGAGTAATATTTGATTCGTCCTGGCAAAATCGATGTTGTTGAATGTCTGAGGCTAATCTACAGCCAAGGAAATATGGGATAAGTTAGGGAATTTGTATCAATCAAAGTCCCTGGTAAACAAGTTGTTTCTTCGAAAGAAGATGTATCATCTTAGGATGGAAGATGGATATTATGTGACAGAACATCTAAATGCCTTTAACACTCTGATAAGTCAACTTGTCTCTGTTAATATTACGATTGCAGAAGAAGATAAGTATATTACTTTTTTATGTTATTTTCCAGACTCTTGGGATAATATGGTTGTAGCAATTGCTACTACCACTCAATCTACATTGAAGTATGAGGATGTAGTTTCATCCTTGTTATCTGAAGAGATGAGGCAGAAAATAATGTATGGTCATAGAACAAATGATTTATTTCTAAGAGGTCATACCCAAGACAGGAATCCTGGTAAGTCTTTGGCAGAGGGATATCTAAATCGACAGGTAGATCTAAGTCTCCAGGAAAATGTTTGATGAAATGCTGGAAGTGTGGTAAAACATGGCATTATAAGAAAGATTGCAAGTCTAAGAAGGTTGATAAACCAAAGGGATCTTATAGTACCTCTTCCATAGAGGTGAAAAACTCCACTAAAGAAGGAGGTGATGCTTACCTGACATCTATAGGTACACATGCAGACCGTGATGTATGGTTGATTGACTCAGGTGCATCATACCATATGACTCCTCACAGGGAGTGGTTTTGTGAATATGAAAAATATGATGGTGGTGATGTATTCCTAGGAGATGACTCAACAACCAAAATCATGGGACGTGGAAGGGTTAAGTTGTTTCTAAAATATGGAAGGATTAGAACTCTCCCTGGGGTTCTACACATTCCAAAACTAGCTAGGAGCCTAATATCTGTAAGCAAGTTGGATGATGCAGGAGTGGATATTATATTAGGAAAGGGCACTTGTAATATGGTACGAGGAGAAATGGTGTTGATGAGGGGAGTTCAGTGTGGAAATCTATACAAGTTTTTGGGAAGAAATTATACTAATGGGTGTAACAGCTTTGTTGTCCCTGAGAAGAAAAATAAAGAAGACAAGACCAATACTATCCCTGGAAAGAAGACCATGTCGTGGCATCAAATACTGGGGAATATTGGAGAAAAGGACCTTCGAACACTATACGATAAATGTATGGTTGAAGGTATGTCTAATTGCACTCTGATTTTGATTTATGTGAAAATTTCATAAATGGTAAAAAAAATCAAGTAAGATTCCCATCTGGTGCTACAAGAGCAAAGGGGATCTTAGACTTGATACACAGTGATATGTTTGGACCTGTGCATGTTCCATCACTAGGTAAATCTTTGTATTATGTTTCATTCATATATGATTTCTCAAGGAACACATGGATTCATTTTGTTAGAAACAAATATGAGGTATTTGATCATTTTTTAGAGTTTAAGGCTCTGGTAGAAAATCAGACGGAGAAGAAAATAAAGGTATTGAGGACAGATAATGGTGGAGAATTCTGTGGAAAGGAATTTGAAGAATTATGTAAGAAGTGTGGTATAGCAAGGAATAATACTACTCCATACACACCTCAACAGAATGGAGTTGCAGAAAGGATGAAGAGGACACTGATGGAAAAAGCAAGGAGCATGCTTAGCGGTGTCGAGTTAGGATAGGAATTCTGGGTAGAGGCAGTGGCTACAACATGTTACCTGGTCAATTGATCACCCTCATCAGCGTTGGATGATAAAACTCCACACAAGGTATGGACTAGAAAGAAACCCTATCTTGAACATATTATAGTGTTTGTTTGTGATGCTTATGTACATGTTCCAAAGAAAAATAGGAGTAAGCTGGATAAAAAAGATGAAAAGTGTATCTTTATTGGTTATAAAGATGGTGTGAAAGGTTATAAGCTTTGGAACCCAGAAAATAAGAATATTGTTTACAGTCGAGATGTTGTTTTCAGAGAGGTAAAAGATGTTTCCAAACAAGAATTCCTACCAAGGCTAGAAGAACCTGAGAAAATAGAGTTTGAATTGGATGATGCAAAATTTGAATCATTTGAAGAAGATGAAGCAGAGGAAGAAGAAGAACCTCATATCCCAGTATTGAAGAGATCGGTGAGGGAAAGAAGGAAACCAAAAAGGTATAGTCCACTTGATTTTCATTCTAATTTTGTTTTATCTATTACTTATGATGATCCCAAAACTGTTAGGGAAGCAGTGAATTCAGATGATAGTAAACTCTAGAAGAAGGCCATGGTTGAATAAATTGACGCATTGGATAAGAATGAGGCATGGGATATAGTTGATTTGCCAGATGGAAGAAAATATGTTGGTAGAAAATGGTTGTTTAAGAATAAGTTTAATGCAGAAGGAAAAATGGAGAAATACAAAGCTCGGTTAGTAGCAAAAGGTTATTCCTAGGTAGAGGGAATTGACTTTGGTGAGATTTTTTCTCTTGTTTCCAAGTTAACTTCTATTAGATTTATTTTATATATTGTTTCTACTTTTGATATTGAAGTGGAACAGATGGATGTGAAGACAACATTCCTACATGGGGATCTGCAAGAAGAAATCTACATGAAGCAGCCAGAAGGATTTGTAGTGAAGGGAAAGAAAGAGTTGGTATGTAAGCTAAATAATTCATTATATGGTATGAAGAAATCACCTAGGATGTGGTGCCAAAAGTTTGACACATACATCCTTGGATTGGGATTTGTGAGAAGCAGGGTTGATCACTGTGCATATTCCAAGCAGGTTGGTAATCACTCCATTTATGTAGTGTTGTATGTTGATGACATGTTGTTGGTAGGAAATAACATGGATGTTAACAAGGAGGTGAAATTGCAGCTATCCTCCAAATTTGACATGAAAGATCTCGGTGTTGCTAACTTCATTATGGGAATGGAGATTAAAAGAGATCATGCAAACAAGAAACTATGGTTGAATCAAAGAAAATATGTTGAGACGATATTACAGAGGTTTAATATGCATGGAAGTAAACCGTTCAAGGTTCCTATTCCTATAGGTGTAAAGTTATCTGCAGATTAGTGTCCCAAGACATGGGAAGAAGAAGAGGACATGTCACATGTTTTGTATGCCATTGCAGTTGGTAGTTTGACGTATGCAATGGTTTGTACTAGACTGGACGTTGCACATGCAGTGGGAGTTTTGAGAAGGTATATGTCAAAACCAGGGAAGTAGCATTGGACAACAATAAAGAGGGTCTTTAGGTATTTGCATGGAACTACCAATTATGGATTGTGCTACCAAGGAAGACCAAGATTTGACAGAGTGGTAGACATACATAGCTTTGTCGATGCAGACTGAGTTGTAGATCTAGATCACAGAATATCTACAAGTGGGTATGTGTTTAATCTATCTGGAGGAGGCATCAGTTGGATGAGCAAAAGACAGGTTGTAGTGGCACTCTCAACTACAAAAGCTGAATACATGGAAACCACTCATGAAAGCAAGGAAGAAGTATGGTTACAAATATTTTGTTCATGTATTGGGTTGGTACAACAAGTAGTGAGATTATATTCTGACAATCATAGTGCAATATTCTTGGAAAAGAACCCAACTTATCATTCAAAGACAAAGAATATTGATGTTCAGTATCACTTTGTGAGAGACATGGTTGAAGAAAAGAAGGTGTTGCTGGAAAAGGTTTACACTTTGAAGAATGTTGCAAATTCATTAACAAAGTCTGTGAGAATAGAAAATTTATCCTAGTGTAGAGTAACAATGGGCATTGCTGCCCTAGATTGTTGACTATATAATCTTGTAGACCCCTGGATGCAAAGAAAACAAAAAGTGGGAGAATGTTAGGTATGTGTTGTATTCTTTGCATGTGTGTGTGTGGGCGCATCAGATTCGACAATTGCATCTTTTGATCCCAACTTCCTTTTCTCTATGTGTCGTGTGCGTTGGTTTCTTCCTAGGGGGGGATAGGTATGCCCCCCCCTAGTTACACGTAGCACCCCAAAATTTTGTTTTTGGGCAGTTTTTTCTATTTTAGTGGATTTTGCTATTTTTAGCAGTTTTCTAAATTAATCTCATATTAAGGGATTAGGGTTTTGGTAGCTACAAAATACCTAAAACATTGTATATATCGTATGATGAATGGTGAAATTAATACAATAAAGAGTTGAAAGGTGCGACACCAAGGAAGGGTGGTTTTCTCCCGGTTAAGGGTTTCTAGTGTAAATATTTGTGTACTATGTGTATGAGTGATCCAGTTAGATATTGGTGGCCACCCACCTATTCCACTTGGACCCCCACCATTGCTTCTTTTAGTTTTTCAGTTTTCGCATAGTTTACTATTTTTAGCAGTTTTTTTCAGGTCCTGAACTTCCGAGGCCATTTTGAGGCCCTAAACGATGTTTTTTTGGGTATGTTGCTCTCACCAAATATCTTCTAATGATGCTATTTTTTCTCAACCGTTGTAGGCCTCAGATAGATATTTCCAACGAGCTATCATACGCCTAAAACAGAGATCGTATGAAAAAGTTACGACCCAGGGAAGTTGATGCACCAACTTACCCAAACGGGGCCCACATGACTTTTGGCGCTTCATCTCCCAGGGTTAGGTTTTTGGATGTCTAGGAATTTTTGCATTCCCGTTTATTGTAAAAGGGCCTTCAGAGCCTCATTGTAATCATC
>SNQJ01S0014242.1:47935-64789 GCA_010110895.2 Picea sitchensis
ATTCTATCTGTAAGCATATTTCAGTCATTTGTTATTAATGAAATGAAGTCTTATTTCCACTGCATCTCTGTGTTTATGTATATTTTTGTATTTCATTGTGTTCCTACATAAATCCAGATCAGTGGTATCAGAGCGGTCTGCTCATTCTCGATCCTTCTTTGCATGTCCCCAACGAGATCGGAGTATAAGGAGTTGGGGCTCGGTCTGGTTGAACCTTTGCAAGATCAGCCTTGCAAACCCCGACGACCGCCCATGGGGGGAGAAAAGAAAGATGAGGGAGTAGGAGATCCTATCAAAATTTTGCTCGAGGAGGCCCTCGAGAAACAAAGGAAAGCGATGATGGACAAATTTTCCCAGATTCTTCAACGGATTCCGACTGGCAATGCATCAACATCCAGAAGCCACTATGGAGGTGCCACTCCTTTTAAGGTACAAGTAAACTTTGACATTCCCATATTTGACGACCAAATAGATGTAAATGTTGTAGATAGATGGTTGAATCTGTTAGAAGGATATTTCTTGGTTCATGACTTTTCCGACCGACAAAAGATTATTTTCGGACTCCTCAAAGCCGCCCCCCCCATGTCAAGGACTGGTGGGAAACCTACTTGGAGCAAGAGGACGAGGGAGAACCCTCTTTGTTCTCAGCCGCACCCACTTGGAATTCTTTCTGAGACGCCATCAAGGAACAATATTATCCCATGGGGAGCTATGAGGACAAATAGATACAATGGACTACGTTGCGGCAGCAAAGGGACCAAGATGTGCATGAGATGACGAATCTGTTTCATACCCTACACACAAAGTTGGGTATCAAATATTCAGAGAAAAATTTGGTGTTAAAGTACCGCAGTTGTCTGCACATATATATTCAGGAGGAAATGGAGTTCCTTGACATCTCCTCACTTGGTGTGGCATACCGATATGCTGCCAAGATTGAGAAAAAGTTCAAACAGAAGAAGCGAGACTTTGGGTCTGCAAATCAGAAGCATGGGAAAGGTACTCCCAAACCAAAAAACAAAGGATCAAGCCAAGGCGAGGTAGCCTAGGACAACCCACCAAAGCCACAAGCAAAGAACAACACCACGAAGCCAAAAAAGGACACAGGGAAGTGGTGTGACTTCCATAAGAGCTCCACTCACAAAACAAGTGAGTGTCGAGCCAAGCAGTCACTGGTAGTCGAGTTGAAGGCTTCTGAATCAGATGCATGCTTCGACTCTGAATCAGAACTTGACAAGGGTAATGATAGGGGGAAGCATATTATCGATGCGAATCCCAACGCCACTGTTGCCACCATGAAGATCCAGAAGGAGGAACCAGAAGATCCAAAGGAGGCAGAGCGTCTCTTCAATTCCAAGATGTGGGTAAAGGGTTCCCCGTTGCAGTTCATTGTCGACAGTGGGAGCCAGAAGAACCTCATCTCGGTAGAGGTCGTGAAGTGGTTGGGCTTGCCGACCACAGAACACCCACAACCATACACCATCGGGTGGTTCCACCAAGGACGGGACCTCCGCATCAGTCGACAATGTCGCCTTCCCGACTTCAGGCAACATCAAGCCCTTCGCGAATGAGGTATTATGTGAAATTTCTCCTCTTGATGTTTATGATGTATTGATGGTGACCCGTGCTTGTGGAAGTGACATGTTGTTATGAGTATAGACCTCGTCATTGTATCACTTTGGAAATAAGTTTAATGCGGGATGCGGAGATAGCACCACCTACCACCATCTCTTTGGTTGCGCAAAACAATGCGATAAGCTCATTTCCAAACCAGGAAATTTGTTTTCTGATGATCCATACAGGGAAAGTGAAAGGCTGTGGCCAAGAGCCTCAAGAAGGAGCCCAACTGCCTGCAATAGCGGATGGATAACATCATGGAGAATGCAGGGACATCTTCACCTCCGTGGGAGAATGCCTCATGACGGGTCAAACGCCCCATCGGTCGACCAGTGCACCATTGCCCGATGGACCCATATAGCATTTCTGTCACGGAGATGATGAAATCGAAGCCCGGTCGAGAATTTTGATTCGCGGAAGAAAAGGTCACATCCGGTACGAGTTCATCACATTGGGAGCGATCATGTTGGTGTAGAAGAGGATGGGACTTGGAGACTTCTGCGTGACTATCGAGACGCGAACACGATCATTGTCTGGAATAGGTACCCGATCCATGGATTGATGACCTTACGGACCAACTCAAAGGGGAATATTTATTCAACAAGATTGACCTAAAACCTGAAGTTTGGATATCACCAGGCTCCCATCGAACCAAATGATGTAAAGAAGACAACTTTCAAATCTAAAAAAGGCCTCTTCGAATGGTTGGTCATGCCTTTGGGTTGATGAATGCCCCGCAGCCTTCATGAACTAATGGATGACATCACTGTGGCCATTCACCAACTCATTGTAGTGGTGTACTTGGATGACGATACGATCTTCAACCCGGAGACTTGGGAAGAGCACCTCCACCATATCGACAGGTCCTCCAAACACTACGATAGCACAAGTTTTGTGCTAATTTGGAGAAATACACTTTTGGAATAACCCAGTTGATGTCACGGGATACATTATTGATGGCCGGGGGTGCATGTGGATCAACAAAGATCCAAGTCATTGAGGATTAGCGGTGACCACCTAACAGAGCTCTGCATCCTTTTAGGTCTTGCCAATTTATACATTGGGTTTGTGTTGGGACCTCTCATATTACATGGCCCATGAGTCAAGTCACCAAGGGAGGAGCTAAAGAAAAATTATTTTAGTATGAATCTCAACAGAAGGCATTGGGGGAGTTGAAACATCGCCTCTTGTCTGCGCACCGATTACTTTCCGGATTACGGACTTTACAACAACCATTTGAGATCGAGACAAATCCCTATGACTATGCTATTGGGGTAGTCCTTACTCAACATGGGCATCGATTGGCATATCACGGTGAGACACTTTCTGACATAGTCCAGAATTATCCCTCTTATGACAAATAAATGTATTCCATTGTATGCGGGGCTTGTCGACAATGGAAGCATTACATTTGGGAAAGGAAACAATCATCCACCACGGTCCATTTCTGGTTCATTCCCGGACACAAGGGGAGTTCTTGAGCGATCACCATCAGAAATTGGTCCACATACACACTTAGCGGTTTCATTGAACATTAAGTACAAAAAGGTAGCACCAATAATGTTGCTGACTGCCTCGGTCGACCACCCATCGTGGCACTAACCGCTGTGCTCAACTCTTGTAGAGCGATACTTCTGATTGGCCTCTTCTCTACACAAGTGATCGAGAATTCACCCACACATACAATACACTCTTGGAGGTAAGCAAGTTCCCAATTTTCACCTCCGAGGATGCCATGCTTTGTCGCAGGACACCTTTGTGTTCCTTCAGCAAGCGTGCCAAGATGATTTAGGGCACACTACGGTCGAGTCGTTGGGCATTTCAAGGTCGAGAAACCGTGGCGATCGCGCAAAGTATTTCTATTGGCTGAACCTTCGACAAGATATCGAGAAGTACATCAAGTCACACCTTCGCTATTGCCAAACCGACCATCGAAGCAAGGCCTCTATGCCAGCTTCCTACCCCAGTCGACAGGAATCCATATCTATGGATTACATGGCGGACCTTCCTTCTACTAAGCATGGCAATGGCTGTGTTTTTGTGGTTGTTGGTCGTTTTTTATAAGATGGCGATTATGGTTGTCTTTAAGAAGAGAATCACAACAAAATCCATTGCCAAACTCTTCTTTGAGCGAGTGTGGGTACACTTTGGGATCCACATAGTATATCATCTCATATGTCGGGGCCGGTGGGTTCCTCGGTACATTTGGTCGACCTGCGATGCGATGTTGGACACCAAGCTCACAAGTCCACGACTTTCCATCCATAAGCGATGGCGGACAGAGGTCGTCAACAGGTTGATCATACACATTTTGTGCATGTACAATTCAAATCATCAGCACACATGGGATGAGAGCCTCTATGATACAACCTGACTGTCGGTCTCTCCATAGCTCAGCTAGCCACAACCCCTTTCAAGTGGGCTTGGAAGTTCCAGCCATATGTCCCATTGATGTAGCCATGCCATTGTGGCTACTCGGGAAGATTTAGCTCATGTCCAGTCGAGGCGGATAAGGAAAACAACTTCATTGAGCACATTAAACACATCTTCCAACGGGTTCATGACATCTTGGATAGAGCCAATGCTAGGTACAAACAGCAGCGCCGATCAACATCGGGTGCCACACAACTTCCAAGTGGGCGACAAAGTGTGGGTACATTTTCCAAAGGAGCGCCTGGTTGGACCCCACCCATGAATTAGATGCGCCGATATGGGCCATACACCCTCACCAAGGCTATAGGGGAAAATGCCTTTGAGCTCGACATTCCACCATTCCTTGGTGCGCACCCGATGTTCAATGTGGGCGCCTTGACCCTCACTTTCCACCTCTACTAGACACATCCGACATGGCCGAGCAACTCACCAACGAGTTAAATCTAGACTGCATGGAACAAGATCGAACTGATCAGATCATGGATACGGATCAAGCACACACTGAAAACAAAGGATACCGCTATGTCGAGTTTTCAAAGCAGGCCAACTCCTTCCATGAGCAAATGGCCCACCGGGGACCAAGTTAAACAAAAGTTTCCTCATCTCATGGAGGAACTCAACATAATGGGGACCATTGCTTCCTAAGGAGGAATGATCGGATGGATATTGGTGGCACCCACCTATTCCACTTGGACCCCCTCCATTCTTTTCAGTTTTAGCGATTTTTACTATTTTAGCGGTTTTTTGGTCACGAACTTCTAGAGGCCATTTGAGACCCCTAAGCGATGTTTTGGGTATGTTTTTGTCGCAAAATAACATCTAACGATTATGCTATTTTTTCTTGAGCGTTCTAGGCCTCAGATAGATCTTTCCAGCGAGCTATTATATGACTAAAACAAAGATCGTGTAATGCAAAAGTTGTGACCACAGGAAGTTGATGCACCAACTTACCCAAGCAGAGACCCATGACTTTGGTGCTTCATCTCCCATGGTTAGGTTTTGGATGTCTAGGACTTTTGGCATTCCCATTTATTGTAAAGGGCCTTGAGCCTCATTGTAATCATCTTCTCACGGTCACGGTGGCCATCTTCGAGGAGATAAGCTGGTATACAACTTCAGTTTATTTCCATTACATGCATGTAAGCATATTTGGATCATTTGTTATTAATGAAATGAAGTCTTATTTCCATTGCATCTACGTGTTTATGTATATTTTTGTATTTCATTATGTTCCTACATAAATCAGTATCAGTGGTATCGGTGGTCTGCTCATTCGATCCTTCTTTGCATGTCCCCAGCGAGATCGAGGTATAAGGAGTTGGGGCTCGATGTTTGGTTGAACAACTTTGCAAGATCTGACCTCGCCAAACCAAACTGACCGCCCATGGGGGAATAAAGATGAGGGATCAGGAGATCTTATCAAAATGTTACTCGAGGAGGCCCTTGAGAAGTAAGGAACACGATGATGGACAACTTTTCGCATATTCTTCATAGTTCCAATTGCATGTGGACATCTAGAAGCCATTTTGGAGGTGCCACTCCTTTTAGGTACAAGTAAACTTTGACATTCCATTATTTGAAGGAATGATAGATGTGGTTGTTGTAGATGAATGGTTGAATTTTCTCAAAGGATATTTTTCGGTCGATATTTTTTTTTTTCGATATGGAAAATATTATTTTTGCACTCTTTAAAGTCGCCCCCCATGTCAAGGCAAGAGGCGAGGGAGAACCCTCTTTGTTCTTGGGCGCACCCACTTGGAATTATTTCGAGACGCCATCAAGGAACAAAATAATCCCGTGGGGAGCTATGAGGAAAGCCACATACAATGGACCTACGTTCACACGGTATGAGGACCAAGATGTGCATGAGATGGCCGAATGTTTGATACCCTAAGCACAAAGTTGGGTATCAATGATTTAGAAAAACATCTAGTGCTCAAGTACTACGGTTAATGCGCATGGAGAAGCCCGTGGGAGGAAATGGAGTTCTCGACATCTCCTCACTTGGTGTAGCATCTTAGATATATGTTGCCAAGATTGAGCAAAAGTTTAAACAAGTGAGACTTTGGAGTGCACCGTCGAAACCGCCGGAAAGGTACTCCCAAAACACAAAACAAAGGACCAAGCCAAAGTGGGGTAGCCCAGGACAACCCAGCCAACCACGAAACAAAGAACAACACAGCGAATCCAAAAGCGGACGAGGGAAGTGGTGTGAGTTCCATAAAGAGTTCCACTCACAACACAAGTGAGTGTCGGACAACGATCCTTTGGTAATGAGTTGAAACTACGAGTAGGATGCATGCTTGACTCTAAATGAGAGCGACAAGGGAATGGCGGAGGCGATTATGCGTGTGGATCAGCATGCCAGATTACCACCACGAAGATCGGAAGGAGGAACCCGAGAGAAGATGCGAGGCTGACGTCTCTTCCATTTCCAAGATGTGGGTAAAGGGTTCTCGTTGCAGTTCATTTTAAAATAGCGGGGAGACGGAAGAACCTCATCTCGGTAGAGGTAAATTGAGCGGTTGGGCTTGCCGACCACAAAAAACCCAAAACCATACACCATCGGTGGTTGCACCGCGAGACGAGACCTCCCGCGTCAGTCGACAATGTAGCCTTCCCTATAGCATCAAGCCTTCCGCCGGATGAGGTATTATGTGACATTGCTCCTCTTGATGTTTTCGATGTATTAATAGGCCAATCGTGCCGTAGGCGGTATGTTATGCATGAGTCCGGGCCTCGTCTTTGTTATTATCATTTTGGTGGCCGGTTATGCGAGGATCTGCAGGAGATAGTACCGTCTACCACCATCTCTTTGTTTACTGCAAAACAATGCGGTAAGATCATTTCCAAAACCAGAAAATTTGTCTTCTTCACGATGATCATATAGGGAAAGAGAAAGGCTGTGGCCATGACCTCCAGACAAAGTACTAGCGGAAAACAATAGATGGATAGCGTCGCGGAGTCACGAGGACATCTTCACCTCCCAGGGGAATTACCTCTATGCCGGAGTCAAACACCCCGATCGACCCCAAGTGCATCGGCCTTAGTAAACCCATCTACCCTTTACTCTATCCTGAAGATAGCCAGAGAAATCAAGAGAAGCGGTCGGAAGTTGTTCGCAGAAAGTTCACATCGGTAGAGTTCATGCATACATTAGAGACGTCGTATTGGTGAAGAAGAAGGATGGGACTTGGAGACTCTACATTGACTATCGGGCTTTGAACAAGAAGACCATAAAGAACATGTACCCAATTCTTAGGATTGATGACCTTTTTTGACCAACTCAAAGGGGAAAAATATTTCAGCAAAGTCGACTTGAAGTACGGGTATCACCAAGTACCAATGAACCCTGGAGAATTGATGTCTGGAAGACTGCATTCAAGTCTCGGGAAGGCCTTTTCGTGGTTGGTCATGCCTTCGGGTTATTGAATACTTCCCAACCTTCATGAGGCTAATGGATGATATATTGTGACCATTCACCAACTCATTTTGTAGTGAATTGTGCGGATGACGATACGATCTTTAGCAGGACTTGGAGAGCACCTCCACCATACTCAGGCAGACCCTCCAAACAACTGGCGGCAACACAAGTTGTGTGCCAATTTGGAGAAATGCACTTTGGCATAACCCAGTTGGTATCTAGGATACATTATTGATGGCGGGGTTCATGGATCCAACAAAGATCCAATTCATTAGGGATTGGCCCGACCCGGCCGCCCTACTTGAGCTCGCGGCTTTAGGTCTTGCCAATTCTAGCGGGGTTTGTTGGGATTCTCTCATATCCTTGGCCCTTGAGTCCAAGTCACCAAGGGAGGAGCTAGAAAATTCTTTTGGTCTGAATGCTTGAGAAGGCATTGGTGAAACATACGCCTACGCTCTGCACCTGTGCTCACATTACTATACTTGCAACAACCATTTGAGATCGAGACAAGTGCCTCTGACTATACTATTGGGGCCGTCCTTACTCAGCATGGGCATCGATGGCATATCGCAGTGAGACACTTTCCGACGCATGATCAGGAAGTATCCCACTTATGATGAAATGTATTCCAGTAATGCGGGCTTGTTGGCAATGGAAGAATTACATTTTGGGAAGATAAACGGTCATCCACACGGACCACCCAGGCCATGTGGTTCATTCGGTCTGAGGGAAGTTGTAGAGCGATAAAAGCCATCAGTGTCCACATACCTACAACGGTTTCATTTGAACATCAATTACAACAAGGGAAGCACGAATAATGTTCTTGGTGCCTCGGTCGACCACCCGTGTGGCGCTAACCCGTGCTCAACTCTTGTGGAGCCGCGAGACTTCCGTTAATTATTCTCTACCACGAAGTGATCGAATTGACCCACATACAATACACTCTTGGAGGGTAATGGTCCAAATTTTCACCTCCGGGATGCCACGCTTTGTCACTTGGGACACCTTTATTTTCCTTCAAGCGAACATGCCCAGTGATTTGGGGCTTTTCTGATGATTGAGTCGTTGGGCATTTGATTGAGAAATAGTGGCGGTATTGCAAAAGTATTTCTATTGGCGAACCTTCGACAAGATATGGAAGTACATCAAGTCTACTGCTGCTTGTGCCATTGCCAAAGCGACATCAAGAGGCAAGGCCTCTATGCTCCGCTTCCTACCCCCATTCTGCAGGAATCCATCTCATAGTTACATGTTAGACCTTCCTTCACTAAGCATGGCAATGACTATTATTTTTTGGTCATCGACAGATTCACGAAGATGGCCATTATGATGGCATGCAAGAAAAATATCACAGCAGCTGGCTAGCTCTTCTTTGAGCAGTGTGGGTACACTTCCAAGTCCCGTCTATCATCTCATATCGGGATGATAGGTTCCTCAATACATTTGGTCCGACCTGCAGTCGATGTTGGACACCAAGCTCACCAAGTCCCACAACTTTCCATCCATGTGATGGCGGGGCGAGTGCGTCCAACCCAGGATGATCGTGCACATTTTAGCATGTACAATTCAAAGAATCACGCACATGGGATGAGAGCCTCCCCTATGTACAACCACTGACTACAACCGGGCTCTCCATAGCTCAACTAGCCACGACCCCTTTCAAGTGGGCAGGATTCCGACCCTTTATGTCCCATTGACATAGCCATGCCATTGTGGCTACTCATGAAGATTTAGCTCATGTCCAGTTTGAGGAGGATAAGGAAAACAACTTCATTGAGCACATTCAACACATCCACCAACGGTTCATGACATCTTAGGGCTGAGCCCGATGCTAAGTACAAGCAGCGACAATGATCAACGCTCCGGTGCCACACAACTTCAAGTGGGCAACAAGTGTGGCTGCATTTGCAAAGGGCGCCTCGCTAGACCCCACCGCAAGCTTAAAGTAAAAAGCCGATATGGGTCATACACACCCTCACCAAGGCTATGAGAATGCCTTTGAGCTCAACATTCCACCATTCCTTGGTGCGCGGTGTTCAATGTGGACTGCCTTTGATCCTACTTTCCACCTCTACTGAGCACATTCGACGTGGCATAACAACTCACCTTGAGAGTTAAATCTAGGCGCATGGAACAAACCCGAGCCCGATCAGATCTTGGATACATAGATCAAGCACACACGAAAACAAAGGACACCTCTATGTCGAGGGATTGTCCAAGGGCCAACTCCTTCACGAAATGAGGAAATGGCTCACCCGGGGACTAAGTTCAGCAGAAGTTTCCTCATCATGGAGGAACTCAGCGTAATGGGACCATTGCTTCCTAGAAAGGAGGAATGATCCGAATTGGATATTGGTGGCCACCCACCTATTCATGGACCCCACCATTAGCACTAGGTTTTTAGGTTCATCCATGTTTACTATTTTTATGATTTTTGGTCACGAACTTAGGGGCCATTTTGAGCCCCTAAACTATTTTGTCTCGAGCTTTGTGAGCCTGGATAGATATTTTCAACGAGCTATCATACACCTTAGCCGGAGATCGTATGCAAAAGTTGACCACGGGAAGTTGATGCCAACTTTTAGCGGACCCTCATGACTTTTGGCGCTTCTTCTTCGAGGGTTAGGTTTTTTGGATGTCTAGGACTTTTGCATTCGGATTTGCATTGTAAAAGGGCCTTCAGAGCCCTCATTGTAATCATCTTCTCATGGATCACGGTAGCGATACATATCTTCTCATAGATAAGCTATTGGTGCCCTAGCTAGTTTATTTTCATTAAATGCGTAAGCATATTCCAGTCATTTGTTATTAATGAAATGAATTCTTATTTCGTTGCATCTCTGTATTTATGTATATTTCTATATTTCATTGTGTTCCTACATAAATCGGATCAATGAGCCATTGATTAATTTTGTTTTCTTAAGAATATATATGCAATTCTTTACTTCGCAGGTTCACGACTTACAGTTGGACCATAGCGGTCGTAGGTAGTTAGATGGTCCTTCACAGTTACGTTGTGGAGGGTTTTGAGTCAAGCAACAGATTTGGTTGATTAGGTATGTTCCCTTGGAAAGGAACATTAGGTTTAAATTTTTTACCCCAAGTGGGATATCCCTTAGAACCTAGACTCTGAGTTGTCGAAATTAGGAGTACAAAAGAATTAACAGTATGTTGTCCCAAATGGTTTGAATTACCTTAGAAAGGAAGATTCAAAGGTTGAGATTGCCTTAACACATGTATACTTTGTCCATAAACCGGGTTATGGCCTCCAATTTGAGGTTTCCCCCCAAGTTGAGGCCATAACCCATTTTATGGCCTCCAACTTGAGGTTTTTCCCTAACGTGAATTTCTCCCCCAACTTGAGGTTGACCTCCGATAGGAATCTGAAAACCAGAAGTGTAGTGATTGGTGCCTCCAAGCGGATTAGAGCCACTAGGGACAGGACGATTAGATCCTCGAGAGGGAAAAGGTGTAGGTGGAATGTAAGGCCCCCTGGAGAGAACTTTGGTAGGTGTAGGAACAAAATGAATTTCATCATTATACCTAGGAGGAAAAACAAATCTAGACCCTCCGGATGGATTCTGAGTAGGAATAGCAATGGAAGTGTTCAAATATTTATACCCAGGGGGGAAGTGACAAATTTGGTCTAAGTAGAAGTAGTGTTCCAATAGGGCAGTGATAACCACATTTCCGGTAGAATCAATTGTAGCTTGTGGGACCATGGTAGAGTGGGAAATCTAGAGAGGAAGAATTAAGTGAGAATCAACCAACAATTGGTATGAAACGGTGGTGACACTACTGATAGTACTATTAAAATGGTATAAGGGTATCGTATAGGTAACAAACGTCTCATGAATTTGTGATGCCATAGGTTGATTAGGAGTTCTCAAATGACTCGCACCCTAAAGGGGTGGATCATCCACACTAGACTCTATGTGAGGTCCAGTAGGTATTTGAGTATGATCTTCAAGAAAAATTTCTCCCAATGTATTTAGATGGAGTAGAAGTGGATCTTGTCAAAGATTCAATAACAGTTTTACAGGAAGTTGTGATTCCTCTGATGGATTTGATCTAATTACGAATGCCCTCCTAAATAATCACAAAATAATTATGAACTCTCCTCTAAGAATGCGAACTTCCAACCTCAGAGGTTACTTCGTTATTGATTACTCCCTCGGGAGAGCCTTCTAGTGAGTTAAGAATCAAGGGAGGTAACCTTCCAGATCCTCTGGAGGTATCCCTTGCATCCTAAATGAACAACAAATATTGATGTTGGCTAAACCAAATAAAGAAGCAGAAACAAATCTATGGCCAACTAGAAAAAAGCGGCCTCACTAATAAAAAATCTAGAAATCAAACCAAGAAAACAAAACCTTCTTATTACAAGGTCACTGGTTGGTGATGAAATCCAATGTCGTGAAATCAAGACAAGAAGAAGGTTGGGATAAATTAGGTGGAAAAGTTGTGTTGACGACACCTTATGGGACTTACACCTAATGCCAAGCTCACACATGTCATTAGGTACACCCTCCAGGATCGAGTGAGTTTGGTCAACGTCGATTCAGGGTATCATGAAGACTTTCCCCTCAAAGTTACCTCATGTAAAGACCCTAAAGAGATGAAATACTAAGGTTACCAGTGCGACAATGATGCCTGAGCAATAAGCAGTTCGATCCATGTAGGGAAGGGTATCTGGCAGGAAATCGCTTCAGCTCCACACATGTCATTAGGTATACCCTCAAATGACCCCCAATAATATGTGAAATCTCTACCTCCTAAAAGCCCGACAGCGGGGTGATAACTTTCTGTCGAGTTCTAATGCAATACTCATGATTGACCTTGTGTTAGAAGAGACCCTGGGACAACAAAAATGTAACAGAAGTGGATTTGAACTCTCCCTATTGTTGGTCACTATAATTGCTTAGTGTTTCAAACAACCAAGTGAAACATAAATTATCAACCTAGGGAAGTCTTTTGTTTCCAAAGATAGTGCACTATGTAATGCTCAATTCCAAAAGCACTTAGTGTTGTAATCAAGAAATCATTCTATCTATGCTAAGGTTCTGAATTAAATCACAAGAAGAAATCTCCTAATTGCAATTCCTTGTGGTTCAATTAAGAATCTGGATTACATTTTAAAGAGTATCATTGCAATGGGAAAGAAGCAGTATCTTGTCGAGAGAAACGAGGACCCTTATTCTCAAACAAAGACCAAATTACTAACACTCTTTCATGAAAGCAATAATGCAGAAAACAATAAGCTCTATCGGCCAGGAGAACAAAGCACTTAGTTCCTTTCTGTCTAGGCAGGAGCCTTGGGCCTTAGTTCTGTTTAGGACACTTGTGAGATTGAATTCTAGAGAGAACAAGGCAATCTGATTCCTTTCTTTCAGCAGGGATCTCCTTGAGTTTAAATTAACACGGGGGAAAAGTAAAAGCAGTAGTAGGATGTTTTGGTTCTTTCCTTTAGTGAACCCTTAATCCAATCCACGGCTAACACACTTACTTGGAGGTGAAGAGTCTACATAAAGACAAGATTTGGGTCCTTCCTATCGGCGGGGACATAACTTGAATCTCTGGCTAGCACACTTGCAGGGATAAAAGATTCTCTGAAGATAAGGTGTTGGAGTCCCTTCCTTTGGTGACAGGGACTTTTAACAAATCTGCGGCTGTAACACAATTACCAGGGAAAGAGATCTCAGAAGTCAAGATGGTTGAATTCCTTCATGCAATGAGAACCTTTTATTCAGACCTTTGTCTAACACGACTTAAGTAGGAATGAATTATACAGAGGGTTTGATGTTTTAATCCCTTTCTGTTTGTGCAAGAATCTTTAATCAAACCTCTGCCCAACATAGAATCACCACACAAGATTCTTGATAAAAGAATTACAAGTTCTATTGAATAACTAAGACAGAGACAGTAGTGCTTCAGCACGCAAAATCCATCAAACAATGTTCTGTCAAAATATGATCAAACAAAATATAGAGCGGGGAATTAAACAATCACACTTCTAACTGAGGGGTGAATCTTGTGAAGAAGGTGGGTCCCTCCCTTCCTGAGATTCCCCTGAACAGGGAAAATTAGAGACGAATTATCAAGCAGTCTTCTATTCATCTGTTGAAATATCACATTACAAATTGGAAAGATCGAACACGTCCAGCTTCTCTTAAGTTCTTAGTACATAAAAAGTTGGATCCTCGAATGGTGATTTCCCTTGAATTTAAGGAGGAAATCCCTTCGATCTAATCGATACAAGGCAGATATGAATCCCATACTAAATTGGATTTATTTCTAAATTAGCATAGAGTTATTCCCTATCTTCATAGTATTTGCTAATGCAGTTTAGACGAAGCTTATTGTTGTGCAGTGCAGTGTAACGGCTTCTTCACATAAGCTGCTAATGTTGTTTGGTGTCATAATTCCGTCTGTTCAATACGTGAATTCGTCTTGTCGGTTTATTTGCTAATTTGTCGGACACAAATGTTCAGCATCATTATTGACCTCCCTCTGTGTCTCATGTATAGGCGAGTGACAGCTCTGTATTCAACATCTGCATCCTCGACCCATGTAGATGCTTCGTGTTTTATATGCATCCTTGAATTTGTGGCGGCTTAGTGTTTCAGCATCCCATTTCCTTGACGGCTTTAGGCTGATTCACGTGTTGAAACATCGGTCTTGAATACTATTCCGCAAATATGGATACTTATGCACTTCTAATCAATGGTTAGGTTCAAAAGTAATGTAAAGTATTATGCAAAATGGATTAAGCATAATAATGAGAAAGGGCGTTGTGTACCTTGGAATGATCGGTGAAATGGCATATAATAATGAGAAAGGACGTTGTGTACCTTGGAATGATCAGGTGAAATGATAGTATAAGTCAAAATACAGGTGATGAAGGGTATAATAATGGAAAAAAGTATGGGCAAAAAGGGTACAATATGTGGTCCTAACACCTATCACAAGATACTATTATGTTTTTTTATGCTTTGGAGAGTGTGCCTTACAACCTATTCCAAAGCGTTATTCTAGCTAATGTTGGTGAAGAGAATTTCTAGAAAATAAAAGTTGCTAATAAATTTTAAAATTACGTTGTGTTTTAAAGGTTGTTGTTTACTCAAAATGGGTATGGAAATGAAACTGATGATGTTTTGACCTTGAAGAGATGAATATGAAATCTTTCTATTCAATGAACTCTAATTGCAGTAGGGATAAGTATTTTTGAAGTACAAAAGTTACGAATCACAATTTCTCAATTTCGAATAACCAAAATTCCAAATAATCATAAGCTACAAAATTTTCCAATTTCTCTGTTTAACAAATATTTCAAATACAAGAATTTTCTTATGAAATATTACTAAAATAAGAATGAACTTTAGTTCTTTCTTTCTCAAATCAGACCAGAGATGTAATGAAGAAAAATAAATCATAATCCAAGAAAATCAAGACATTTTCAACACAATTCCCAAATCAAAACTAATAATATAGACAAAAATGAAGATGATAGGAAAACCTTTGTTAAATACAAACAAAAATGTATCTCAATCAATAAACAATCTGGAAAGTAAAATCAATCCAAAACTCTAAACAAATCAAAGACCCTTTGTCAATCAAGCACTCAAGGTCGAGATCCAGAGTTTATACCCTTGCGATAAGAATGAAAAGAAAAACTTGCTAAATTTACAAAGAAAGACTTTCAATCCCTGAAAACCAATCAAACACAAGATTCAAACTCATAAATAAATCAATCATTGGTATCAGAAGTTCATTCTAGGAAATTGAGGAAAAACTAGGTGGAAAAAGAAAAATTGGCTCTTCCAACAATTCCTACAAGAATCGTCCCAGGCTGACAGTGGAGCACAGTGCGACAATCTAAGGTCGCCGCAAGCTACCAATAGGGCACAGTGCGACATCGTCGCATTGGTTTGTATCAGAAGGGTGGGATGTCATAGGGTTGTCACAGGTTGTCTATATAGTACAGTGTGACGATATCTGTAACTAGGGAAAAAATGGAAGAAAGACAAAAAAATCTAACTGAACTTTTAGACCCATGGAGTCCAGATGGATCACCCACAGACTCAAAGAATGAACTTAATCAAAAGAATGCAGGCTAAAAGAAAATAAGAGAAAAAAATCCAAAATAAATTTGTATCCCCTATGGGCTCCAATTTTTTTATTAGATTAATCGGTAAGTGTGGACACAAACAGATCGCCCTAGATCCCACTGGAAACTAGAACAAAACATAACAGAATGCACACTTTGACTTAAACTTCATCATCATATAAACTAGTTTAATGAGTTACAAGAGACGTACCTTTTAAACGATGCTTGTCCTCGCTAGTGTCATCTTTGTAGCTCCTTCCTTGAGTTTGTAGAATAGCAAGCTTGTCCAAGAGTTACAAACCAACAAAGAAGAGGAACAAAGATCTATGTATTCTAATGAAGTCTATGTATACGATCAAGGAATTATACAATAGAAGACAAGATTCTTATATAGGGAAGAAATGCATTACTGTATTAAGTGAATAGAAAGTGGATAATACAACCCATGCATTGATGTTGCAAGGTACCCTTTCGATGACTCTTTGCTTCAACACACACACCTTTGCTCCAAATGCCTTGAACGAAGAAGATCCACAATCTGACTTGAAGAACTAAAGAAAAGCTCTCAAGCACAATCTGAAGTAGAACTCTCCATAAAAATCTTAGCCTATTCAACCTTAGCCTTTTCCATGAGAGATCTCTCTTTATATAGTGTGAAAGAGAGATGGATGAGGATATTAGGATGATCCCACCAAATCAAAGAAGTGAGTAAGATCCAAACTGATCGGAGCCCACCTCATCTTCTAGAAGATCCCCTTCTAGAACATTCATGCAATTTGAATTTTCCCAAGATTTAAGCATTATCGCACCCTACATACTTAGCAGCATGTGATGACATCGCAGTCCAGGTATAGTGTAGGATGTGATGATCAAGCATCGTTGCACCCTATGTATTTAGTATGGTGTGACGACCTTCCTTCATATGGTTTTTGGCAGAGGAAAGTAAATCACTTCTCCCATGGAGAAATCCTCTTTAATATTTTTTAGGGAACATGCACACTGTTGGCGACGGAAGTCACTACTAGATTGCAGCAGGATCAGAGCCCGACGCCAATCAATTTTTTATGTCACAGTATTTTTTAATGGGTGATCAAATGGGTAGAGACTCGGGAAGATATCACTCAAACTCAGGGACTGGGTCCAGCATGCGAGGAACAAAGGAGGTCTTGATCTAACTTCAGTCAGTGGGTTGATTTGAAAATGAGCAGGTTGAAGACTTGGTGAGGGGAGTGGACAAACTACCTCAGGCAACAGGCCTTTCAGTAATTTGTAG